>LNAC01000042.1:6741168-6795890 GCA_002007465.1 Ailurus styani
CCCCCCTCCCCAGGCCCCGGTCTTTCTCCGCGGGCGGGCGCGCGCGCCGGAAGTGACGTACTGTCCGGGATGAGGGCGGAGGGGCGAGGGGCCCGGATCGGGGGCGGCTGAGAGGGCTAACTCTGACGGGCACCTCCGCGGCCGGCTGAACTGGCATGTCGTCGCCCGGGATTGAGCTCGGATGTTCATCCCTGAGATATATGGGAGGCGGCGTGAGAACCGTTAGCTTCGAGGAGCCCGTCGTCTCTCGGCCTGGAGTCCCCCATGCCCTGGAGCGGGGCCGCGGGAAGCCGTGTGGGGGCTCGGTTGCTTTCTTTGCGCACCGTAAGCCGGCGGCTCCTCATTCAAAGGTTGCCTTTTCCCGACAGGCCGGGGAGAACAGCACGTAAGTGTAGGAGATCACGTGCGAGGGGAACCCCCAGTCCTTGCTTCTGGCGGGGGGCAGACTGGTCAGCATGTGCCACGGAAACAGCCTCGTCCCTAATCTCGACTGTGGCTCGGAACCTCTCTTTACTTCGAAGATTCAGGTGTTCGCTGAGCCCGTGACCACGTTGTCCTCCGGGTTCTCGGGCATCAGTCGCAAGCCCTTTGATGTTTCCAGTGCGGTTTTCATTCGCCGCGATTTTGTGGGGTCACTCAAGGTTTTATCAGACATCCCAGGTGGAGATAAGGAAAATATTACTTTTGCACAATGTCTATTGATGCGACGCATTGTATTTAGCAGCTTTCTATGTAGATGTTAAAATAAATGCATTCCCAATTGATAATTGAGTTTTATCGATAGACATAGAGCACTTATTAATACACTTAGAGCACTTGAGTTTTCAAGTAGCTTTATTTATCGGGTGATTTGTGTGGCAGTGTAGTGGCTTTTTTGTTTTTTGTTTTTGCATGTTCCATTGAACTTTGCTCTGTGAGCATTTGTTCCAAACCTAGTGCAGAAAGTCTATTAACTTCCCGAGGGCGAGACCACATAAACCTGTTTTGTGTCCCCAAGGCACCAGACCTGGCACAGTAGGTTCTGCTGACTTGAAAGCTAAGGAAATTTTTCAGAATTTAAAAAAAGATATTTTTCATTACTGACAAAAACGGAGTGCTAACTGAAAAAGTTCCTCAGTAAACTCACTATTTCTTATTATCAATTCTGTTAAATTAATTTAACAAATATTCCTATTATATACACTGTATTCCAAGTTCTGTATAAATATTAACAAATTGTTCCTCAAAATCCTATGAGATAATGTAGCTTTACTATCGTTATTTAATGTGCAAACTGAGGAACAGAGAAGTTAAGCAATTTACCCTAGGTTACACAGCTATCATCTGGTGGAAGCAAGATTTGAACTTAGGTGGCTGGACTCCAAAGTCCATCCTTTTCTCTGTAATGTTGGTCTGAAACCTGTGGATGTTGTGGTAAATTGCTTTCTCATTTGAAATCCATTAATTAGAGATATAAGAGATTAAGAGATGCAGTTTACTTTTTGGGGAATTTCATTATACTTTATCCAGTTTTGCTCTCCACAGTTTCAGTTATCCACTGTCAGGAAGCAGATGATTCTCCTGACCTGTCAGAAGGTCAATGGTAGCCTAACACCAAGTCATAGTCTATACGTCCATCACTTTACTTCATCTCATGATGAAGGCATTTTATCATCTTACATCATCACAGGAAGGGTGAGTACAGAACAACAAGATCAGAGAGAGACCACATTCACATAACGTTATAATATATTGTTAAATTATTCCATTTTATTATTGGTTATCATCAATCTCTTGCTGTGCCTGATTTTTAAATTAAACTATGTCATAGGTATGTGTGCATGCATAAGAAAAAACATTGTATATACGAGATTTGGAACTATCTGTGGTTTTAGGCATTTACTGGGGTTCTTCGAATATATCCATCACAGATAAGTGGTGAGGGACTACTGTATTATTTTAAGGGTTTCTATTAAATCCAACTAATATAAAAATAACAGAAAAAAATGGTTTGGATTAGATAGGGTTTTTTTTTTTTTAAGATTTTATTTATTTATTTCACAGAGGGAGAGAGATCACAAGGAGGCAGAGAGGCAGGCAGAGAGAGAGGGGGAAGCAGGCTCCCTGCTGAGCAGGGAGCCCGATGCGGGCCTCGATCCCAGGACCCTGAGATCATGACCTGAGCCGAAAGCAGAGGCTTTAACCCACTGAGCCACCCAGGCGCCCAGATTAGATAGGTTTTGTGTCAGCATGTAACAATGTTGCAACAGTGTCACATCTTTCCAATCATATTTAGTTTTGTGTTGTGGATGTGACATTTGCCCTACATACGTGGAAAATTCAATAAAAAGCACTAAGCCACATATATACCAAATTAAAGACAACTTTTTCATATACTTTATTCTGGAGGGAATCATTCTAGAATCCTGGAATATTCATATTGTCCTCTTTGGGGTGAGTTTTTAAATGTGTGCCTTTTTAGAGATCAGCTTTAATAATAAAAGAGTGGTTATAGACATAATTTGTCCCTTTTCTTAACATGATTTTGAGTTCTAGGCCACTAATAAGAAGGCAGCTGAGTAAATCATTAATTTGTAGAGGAGACTGTTGATAACTATTACAGAGTTACATACATCATAACTGCATTCTGGAAAATTAATAAGTAAAATATTCAGCTTTACAGAATTTCTCCCTTTCTCAATTTAACTTTTATCACTGGTTAAGAAAGTAAATTAATTATTAATAAAGAAAAAATGATCAACAATTAGAACTATCTTCTTTTTTTCTCATACTATTATTTGTTATATTACCTTATACTTTTTCTCTGATTCAAGGAAGATTATACTTGAAGAGTATAGTTTCATGGTTTTCAGTTAGTTAACATTCACAATCATTTAGTTATCATTATATACAAGTTGCTCTCTCATTATTAGAGAGGAGTTCTCTATAAGAAACCATTGTTTATGTAGCACATAGAAAACTGTGTTTCAAGAATTTTTTTTTTTTTTTTTTTTACATTCCAGAAGGGGCAGAAATCTCATTAATTGTTCAGTTAGTCTTGAAATGATTAGCAGTAACATGGGGCAATTGCTGTTCTTTGCCACAAATGACTTTGCTATAACCTAGACAAGTACAATGGTAGAACTATAACTTATTGCCATAGGAAAGCAGACACAGTAAGAAGAGGATCATACAGAGAAAAGACTTTGAGTCCTTTTCCACATAATATTTTATCTGAGAACCTGCAGCACTATATAGCAGGGAAAATTACATTTCACTTTGGAAATAGTCTTACATTTTCTCGTACTTTGTAAAAACATTTTCACTTTTTTTTAAATCTGATCCCCACAACAAACCTACATAAGCTGGACATATTAGCCCCATTATACAAATGAGTAAAACAGAAGTTCAAAGAAGTAAAGTAACTTGGCCAAGGTCACTCAAGTGGTAAGTGGAAGAACTCTAGATTTTATGCCCTTTTCTGCGAGACAGATGTAATCTCAATCCTCATTAAGATTAGATTTTATTATCCCCAATTTACAGATGAGAAAAATAAGGCCCAAGAACTAAGAGCCTTGGCCTTTTTCTTCTTAGAGATACCTCTCTACTCAGGAATGAGAAAATGGAGAAAAACTAGTAAATTGTTATTTCTGTTTATTTTGTAGCTTTTACTTATATTTTCAACTTGATTTCCAAGATTTTTTAAAGCAAAACACCTTCAAAAATAATGTTCGTCAGATATATTTGTTTTTCCTTTATAATCGTGAGGATGGATAAGCTGAAATTGATAGTTGTTGGAGAATATGACCAGGTCAATTGTTTTTATATTGTATTTTACATCAAATAAATGTAAGTAAAAACTTACTTAACCATCATAAGATTATGATTATTTTGAATGATAATTAGTAATCCACATAGTCTGATAGTTCATTATTGTACAGTATTGTATGTCCTAAACCAAATGATAACCACATTAAATATCAGGCAAAGGGCAGAATAATACTTCCGAAATGAAGTAATTTTATAGTTAATAAGTTACAAATATGTTGTGATAATTGTTCAAATCATTGTAGTACAGTACGAAGTTTTCTTCTTGAGCAGAATTCTAATCCCTTTGTTTGATGACAAATTTATTATCTAAAGTTCGATATTCATCTTTTTGGGTATTTCTTTATAGATGAGGAGACGAAAATAGTTAATTGTGGTTAAGTAACCTGCTCAAAGTCAACAAAAATGAGCTAGTAACAATAGAATTGTAGCTTATCTCTTGTGTAAGGACTAGAATACAAACTGAAAGTGGTTTAAGAAAAAAAAAACATGGAGAGAACAAAACCAACTTTTTTACTTTCTTAATATGTAATACACTATTTCAGAAAAGGTATGTTTATTTTGGACATTCTGTTTATAGTAGTGTGTTTTAGCAAAACTATGACTAAATTTCTGCTATTTCAGTTTTGAGCTATGCATTTTTGGACTATACCTGTAGACCAAAAATAACACCTAAATTTACAAAACACTTGTTTCTTTATGAAATCATGAAACAGGTGGGGCAAGAGCTTTCGTGAAATCTCAACTTTTACAATTTAAGCCCATCTTTGATTAAGGTGAATTTGACCCACTGAAATAAAACTATATTCATAGTATTGACAGTAACAAACCAGAGTGGTGTGTGATGAAGTAGAAAGGGTTTGAGTTTTGTATTCAGAAAAATCTGGATTCAAGTTCTGTTATAGTCACCATCTGTGACCTTCACATAACTATCCTTATTTCCCTTGGTCTTTGTTTCCCGAAGTGTGAAGTTATATGGATTAAATTAAGTCATCTGTGAAAAGTACTGGGATAATTTTTGTCATATAATAAAGTCACTGTAATCCTGTGCCCACCCTGCAATAACATTCAGTGTTTTTTTGTATTTATGTTTCAACAATAATCATTCACTTAGTTCCTACTATATGCAAAGCATGATAAGAATATAAAGATGAATAAAATCAAGTATTTGTGTGAGGCAAAATGGACATGTAAATAATTATTTAAAATAAGATAACTTTAGAGTAATCAGAGCTTCTTCCAGATGTGCATCTCTCCTGGTTTTGTGGAATTTCCTCTACAGCACAGCCCCCAAATGCCAGTCTTCAGTCCTGCCTCAAAGGAAGAAACCAAGATTGCTTTCTGCCCCCAAGCCGGAGGAGATGTCGACCTCTCAGAAAGACCTCTTTTTCTCAGGAGAAAAAGAACAGCAAGAAGCAATTGAACATATTGATGAAGTACAAAATGAAATAAACAGACTTAATGAACAAGCCACTGAGGCGATTTTGAAAGTAGAAAAGAAATGTAACAACTCCGCCAACTATTTTTTCAGAAGAGGTTGGAATTAATTGCCAAAATCCTAAATTTCTGGGTAACAACATATGTCAGACATCCACAAGTGTCTGCGCTGCTTGGAGTATTAAATCAGGTTACAGAATAGATTTTAATTTTGATGAAAATCCTTACTTTGAAAATAAAGTTCTCTCCAAAGAATTTCATCCGAATGAGAATGGTGATCCATCATCAAAGTCCACTGAAATCAAATGGAAATCTGGAAAGGATTTGACAAAAGGTTCAAGTCAAACGCAGAATAAAGCCCGCAGGAAGAGAGCATGAGGAACCAGAGAGCTCCACCTGGTTTACTGACCATTCTGAGGCAGGTGCAGATGAGTTAGGAGTGGTCATCAAAGATGATATTTGGCCAAATCCATTATAGTACTACTTGGTTCTTCATATGGATGATGAAGAAGGAGAAGGAAAGGTGCTGCTGCTGATGAAGAAGAATGATTGGAAGATATTGAAGAAGGAGATGAGGATGAAGGTGAGGAAAATGAAGATGATGATTAGGGGACAGAAGGAGGAGGATGAAGAAGATGACTAATGGAACACTGATGGATTCCAACCTTCCTTTTTTAATTTTCTCCAATCCCTGATATGAAGTTGCAGTCTTTTTTTTCCCCTCTTGTGCATTCACCCTGTTTTTTGAAGTTTCTTTTCTCTCCCTTTTTACTGTGGTTCTCAACCTATTTGGGGGGAATACAGTGGGAAAAGAATCTCTCTGCTCTTTCTGTTCCAAATTCATTTTTATTTTTTCCTATCTCAACAAAAACTTTATGGAATCAACACCACTGTGCTCTGTGGGGAAAAAAGAAAAACCTGCTCCCTTAGCTATGCTGGAAGCTGGAGAGTGCTAGGCCTCTGTGTAGTAGTGCATAGAATTGTAGCTTTTTTCCTCCTCTCTCTCTCTCTCTCTTGGGCTCAGAGATTACCCTGTGTCTTTATGTGAATTTGTGCAATTAACATTTACCAACATGTACTTGACTACTTTCTCTTGTTTAAAAAAAAGACAAGACACTTTAAAAAATGGGGTTATCAAAGGTCAGCAAACAGTTGGTTTGAGATGTTTGGGTGGGTTAAATGGACATTTTGACAACATGGCTTCTCCTTTGTCATGTTTAATTGTGATGTTTAATGGATAGCCTTGCAGTTTAAGATGACACTTTTAAAATAAAACTCTCTCCTAATGATGGGGCAAAACAGGCTCTCTACATAACAGATTATATCCTTCCAGCTTAGCAACTTAAAGAACAATGACTTCTCTTTCCCAATATCATATTTATAAATATTATAATTATTATATGCTACATATAATTATACTAATATGACAATGGGGCTCCTGGGTGGCTCAGTCTGTTAAGCATCCAACTCTTAATTTCAGCCCAGGTCATGATCTCAGGGTTGTAAGATCAAGCCCTACATTGGACTCCATGCTTAGTGTGGAGTCGGCTTGAGAATCTTTCTCTCCCTCTCCCTCAACCCCCCGCCCACGCTGCTCATGCTCTCTCTCTCTCTCTCTCTCTCTCTCTCAAATTAATAATATATATAACAGTATAATTAGAATAAATATTACATTATAAATTACTATACATATTTGTTCTGTACAATCACATCATTTCTGTGAAGGGAGGAGGCAGGGTACCGTGACTGACATGGAATGAGAGAAGTACAGTTTTCTAGAGGAAATTGTCATATACAGTATGTAAAAGCAGCTATTAGCCAATACAGTAAAAATCAGAAAGACTGCTGGTAATCAATTTTCCATCCTGGATGACTGGATAACAGAGGTCAGAAATGAAGAATATAAACTAGCTTTTAAATTAATGAAAGGTATATGATTTGGGTCCTACTGAATTTGAGTTGGTAGTGTGACATCTAAATGCAGATGATGAATAGGCAATTGTAGAGTTAGGTCAATACAGGAGTTGTGAGTTCAGTGTAAAGATAAGAGTCAAAGCCACAGCTCTGAATGAAACTTCATTGAAAATGTAAAGAATAAAACACATCTAAGAATGGACAATTATGGAATAGGAAGGGAAGTTCTAAAAGGAGCCTGGTGTGGTAGGAGCTGGAGTGGTTGGACAAACTGAGAGAGAAACAGGAAACGTAGTCAAAGAGGTCAAAAAGAATGAGAGGGTATCAATTTGATTGACTGCATGCTAGAAGTTAACTAATACAAGCAAAATACTGGAAGAATATGCAGATGCTTGTAGGAAGGAAAAGAAAGCCGAAGAACTAGGCTTGGCATCCTCAGGAGCCAGGCAACTCCAAAGTTGAAATAGTTGTTGCTGATTGACATTTTTCTTGTAATAGCCAATGGAAGAACAAAATACGTATTGTCTTCAGCTTTGTTCTTTTCCCACAACTCAGCTTCTAATAAGAGAATTCAGTTGGCCTATCTTACGTTAAGTTTTTGTTTCTTACCCAGGATAAGGCAACTGATCAGCAATCCTGGGACTCAGCAATGGGGAAGCAGAAATTTCCCAGTACCGAAAAGGATGGACTAGAAGTTGCGCACTTAGTAAAACAACAATGTGCATTACAGAGGATTTCTTTAATGGTGTTAGTAAACACAAGTATTTCTCCTCAGTGGTACTGTAAAGGACTGCTTCTTCCCCCACCCCCCAAATATGATGAACTTTATCATAAAATCATAGAAGTTTCCAGTTAAATATATGAGAAATACTCTGTTGCCTGATGTGGTAGGCAGAATAATGCCCTCCCAAAGATGTCCAATCTTAATTACCAGAATCTGTGAATATGTTACCTCAATTGATAAAGGGAAATTAAGATTGCAGATGGAGTTAATTTTGCTGATTAGCCGACACTAAAATAGGAATTTTATCCTGCACTATCCTTGGCCCAATGTAGTCACATGGGTCCTTAAAAGTGGAAGAGGGAAACAAAAGAGTTCAGAGTGATGTGATGTGAGATCTCTACGTCATTGCTGACTTTAAAGATGGAGGAAGGGAGCCATGAATCAAGCAATGTGGGCAGCCTCAAGAAGCTAGAAAGATCAAAGAAACAGATTCTCTCCAAGGGTCTCCAGAAAGGAATACAACAGTGCTGATACCTTGATTTTAACCCAATGAGATCCAGGTCCGATTTCTGACATACTGAAATGTAAAGATAATTTTAAAAACCACCAAGTTAATGGTAATTTGTTTCAGCAACCATAAAAAACTAATATACCTCATCGTATTTTAAAAAGAATAAAGAGAGGTTAAGTGATTTGCTAAATTGTCTGAGGTAAAGCCAGAACCGAAACCCAGACTCTAGAGTCTCGAGAAGTGCTCTACATTCCACACAGGTGTGTTAGAAATTCTTTACATTAAAAGTCATTTGGAAACACTGATTTCCTAGAAAGAGGATGAAGAAGGAAAAGGCACTTTAATTTTTTTCTAAAGTATTCTGTTAAATAACCATGGAGTATCCAATTAAAGAGAATGATGTTAAATATGAAATTTTTAGTTTTTGTGATCTGGAAGTTGAAGGGGTTATTTGAATATGTGTGGGATGTGGCAGAACCTTGGTAGAAAAAATATATATATTTTTAAAGATTTTATTTATTTATTTGACACACAGAGAGAGATCAGATCACAAGTAGGCAGAGAGAGGCAGGCAGAGAGAGAGGAGGAAGCAGGCTCCCTGCCGAGCAGAGAGCCCGATGCGGGCCTCCATCCCAGGACCCTGAGATCATGACCTGAGCCGAAGGCAGAGGCTTTAACCCACTGAGCCACCCAGGCACCCGGTAGAAAATATTTAAGGTGATTTTTCAACTTCTTTGTTTCTTTTCCATCTGGCAAGTACTTTTTTCTCAATATTCATTTCCAAATGTCTTGGTTTATATTATATACTGCTTATAACCATAATTATTCTCTAAGAAGCTATGAATCTTACTGAGTTTTTTGTGAGTAACTTCAAGTTTAGGAGTGGCTAGAGAGAGCTGAATTGCTCAGTCTAAGTAAGGGAGAATTCAAAATTCCAGAGTAATCCAAGGAGGAGAGATGGGAAGGGAACAATTAGCAAGATGTCTGGGGACTAGGATTTCTATATGGAGTGGTGAAGACAATGGCAGCTAAAAGATCTAACACGTGATTCCAAGTTGTATCCTACATAGCACTTAAGGTAGCTCCCAGATCTTCAACTACATTTTTGCTACATGCAACAGCTTTATATTTGTGGTTGCTTTAAAGAAAATGATGAAGTATAAAGGACCATTTTTGCCTTTACCTTAAAATTATGACAAAGAAGTAAATAGCCATAGGTAATATAGAACAGGGAACAAAAATTGCTCAGAAACAGAAAATCAGAGCCAGAGGGGTCCATGAAAATATAAGCCCATCAGAAATGTGTGTAAAATCATAAGCAGGACTGGATACTAAGATGCATGTAGGGACACCTGGGTGGCTCAGTTCCTTGAGCATCCTACTCTTAATTCAGCTCAGGTCATGACCTCAGCATTGTGCTATTGAACTGTGTCAGTCCCCACGCTTGGTGGGGAGTCTGCTTGAGGTTCTCTCTCCCTCTCACTCTCCCTGCTCTCTCTCTCTCTCTTTCTTAAGTAAGTAAATAAATAAATCTCTAAAATAAAATCCATGTAATAGGGATTTGAATCAACTTTTTGTAGAGTTAAGAAGCTGGATTGACTATAAAATCACTACCACCACCACTACTACCAAGAGTTTTAATTGTAAATAAAAGTTCTCTATGTATGTACCAGGCTCTGCACTTAACCTTTTAATATATCACTTCATGTAACTCACATAGCAGTCCTATAAAGTGGAAACTATTATAGTCCCATTTCACAAGATGATCATGAATCATAAAGAGGTAAAATAACTGGCCCACAATTTTACCCCTAGGAAATAAAGAACTAGATATACTTCATTTGAACCCAGATCAGTCTCATTCCAGAATATTAGTCAGTAAAACCAGCATTTCCAAAAGTCTAGTCTGGATCATCTGCGTGAATATGATGGGGAGTGCTTGTTTTTAAAATGCAGGTTCCTGGGTCCCATTCAAGTCTGTTATATCAGACTTTTTTGTGTAAGTTCTAATTAATCTGCCTCTTAACAAAATATGACCCTTACATGTGTGTAATTCTTAAGTTTAAGTGTGATCCTTATGCACATTTAACTTTGAGAACCACTACTCTATTTTGTTTCATTCAAAGCCAAATTAACAGTCCCAACACAAGTTTAGGCAACCCTTAAGAATACTTAGGATAGCATTGGACTTCCAGAATTGGCATTGAAAACTTATCTAGTATATTCATTCTTTGCTATCTACTTATATACATGTACAGTATAGGAATCAGTGAGAAAAAAGTCATAGGTGGAAAACTAATAATTATTGAGTCTTGTTTTGGGGATATACTATGCAAAGCACTTATGTTAACTCATTTAATTTCAAATAATTATTCAAGCTAACTACCCTGACGTACAGATAATACAGAGCTCCAAGTCTTTAGATTTCTTTTTTGTAAATAACTGCATTAGCCTTGTAACCAGTCTCCTCCCTGTCCATCATCTATCTTCTATACTTCCTATTAAACATTCCAAAAATGTGAAATAGAGCATACCTAACAAAGACTGTGCAAAATATAAATGTACAAATTCAATGTTAGTAATAAACCAAAATCCAGGTAACCATATCGAACCCAGAAACAGAATATTACCATATCTCAGATGCATCCTATGAGACCTTCTCATTCATTGTCCCTATCTAAAGATAAACAGTACCCTGAATTAATCATTCTCTTGCTTTCCTGTATGTCTATTGTGGGACTTTGTTTTTGTTTTTATTTTGGTACCTAAGCATATAGCTCTTGAAATGCACTCTTCAGTTTTGCCTGCTTTTGAAATTTATAAGAATTTGTAAGATTCTTCTGTAACTTGCTTCTTTTCACTCAACATTGTTTCTAAGTTATAATCATATGGATATATATACTATAGTTCATTCATTTTACATGTTTATGAGTGTACTGTTGTATGAATATACCATAAATTATATACCCTTTATACTATTAATGGATATTGAGACTGTTTATATAATTTTTAAAGAATGTTGCAATAAGTATTCTTGCTTATAAGTACACATTCAACAATTTATTTAGGCATATAGCTAATAGTGGAATTATGGGGTGGTAGAATTTAAGTGTGTTCAATTTTCCTGTATATAGCGAACTATTTTCAAAACTGGTTATACCAATTTATATCCAATTCCTGTCGCTCCACATCCACACATACACTTAATTTTGTTTAACTTTTCCATTTTAACCAATCTGTAAAGTGCTCTTAATTTCCATACTGAAGAAATTGAATATAATTTCATGTGTTTGAGACCCACATATGCATCCTTTCTTTTTTTAAAAAAAAAAAGATTTTACTTATTTGAGAGAGAAAATAAGACACAGAGAGAGCATGAGAGGGGAGAGGTCAGAGAGAGAAGCAGACTCCCCACTGAGCAGGGACCCCCCCCTCCCAATGTGGGACTCTCTCCTGGGACTCCAGGATCATGACCTGAGCCGAAGGCAATTGCTTAACCAACTGAGCCACCCAGGCAACCCTGAAATTTCTATTTATTACTTTAACCTGTTTTTCTATTGAGTTGTTACCTATTTTCTTATTGATTTTTAGGGAATTTACTGAGTCCCAATCCTTTGTAATCTATACTGTGGCAAATTATCTTCTCTCCATTCAAGGTTTGAGTTTTTATTTTCTTTATGATATTTTTAATGTATTTAAATTTTTATCAGCTTTACTGAAGAAAAATTGACATATAATGAACTACACACATTTAAACGTACAAAAAGTTTTTGAAAATAAAATACACATAAATATATACCCATGAGGCCATCACCACAATCATGATATTGAACATATCTATTATCTTCAAAAGTTTCACCATGCCCCTTTGTAATCTTTCCTTCAATATCCCTCCTTGCCCATCTATTTCCAGGCAATAACTTCTCTGCTTTCTGTCATTCTAGATTAATTTGCATGTTATAAAATTTTATATAATGTTCTCGTGCAATATGTGCACTTTTTTTGGCCTGACTTCTTTCACTTAGTGTAATAATTTTTAGATTAATCTGTGTTGTTTCATGTATCAACAGTTGATTTTTATTGCTGAGTAGTATTCTGTTTATGGCTGTGCTTTTACCTATTGATCAATCTTTAGGTTGTTTCCAGTTTTTGGCTAATTCAATAAGGTTACTATGAATATTTGTTTACAAGTCTTCATATGGACATACACTTCCATTTATCATGGTAAATACATAGGAGTAGAATGGTTGGATTATATGGAACATACATGTTTAACTTTTAAAGAAACAAATTGTTTTCTTAAGATATTCTACCATTTTACATTCCCAACAGCATTGTGCAAGGGTTTCAGTTCCTCCACATTAGCACTTCAGTAAATCAGTCTTTTAAATTTCAGATATTTTAACAAAGTACATTATCTTACTGTGGTTATAATTTACATTTACCTAATGACTGCTGATTCTGAGTACTTCTTCCTGTGCTTATTTTTCATCTGTGTATCTTTTCCAGCAAAATGTCTGCTCAAACTTTTTATCTATTTGTTACTGTGTTTTTCCCTCTTTTTTTACTGCATTTTTGCGAGTTTTTTATATATCTTGAATACATCAGATGTATTCTGATGTATACAGAATACATCTGCATTCTTTAATCAGATATGATTAAAGATTAAAGGATTAAAGATTAAGTCTTTAATCAGATGTTTTTACAAACATATTCCTTCAGTTTTTATCCTATTAACAGTGTCTTTCAAAGAAAAGAAGTCATTAATTTTAATGAAGTCCAACTTATTAATCTTTTTTTATCATGCTTTTGTGTCATATCTAACAAATGTTTGCCCTAACCCTGAGTCAAAAATTCCAAGCTCTGCTGAATTCTCTGAACATTTAGGAAAGAAAGAATGCCAATTCAGCAGAAAATTGAAGAGGAGGGAATACTTCACAAATCACTGTATGGGGCCAGCATTACTCTGATACCAAAACCACACAAAGATACTGCAAGAAAAGAGGACTACAGAACAGTATCAATCATGAACATATATGTAAAAATTCTAAGTGAAATTTTAACAAATCAAATCCAACAATATATAGAAGGGATAATATATCATGGCCAAGTAGGGCTTATCCTAAAAATGTAAAGTTGTCTTAACATTTGAAAATCAATGTAATTCATATTAACAGAGAAAAAAATAAAAATATATATAATCATCTCAGTAGATGCAGAAAATCATTTGACAAAATCCAACTTCCATTCCTAATTTAGGAAAAAAAAACAAACACAAAACCTCTTGGCAAACTAGGACAAGAGAATTTCTTCAAACAGATAAATGACCTCTACAAAAATCCTACAGCTAATATCATTCTGAGTGGTGAAAGATCAAATGTTTTTTTTCCCTAAGGTTAGAAACATGATGTGGATGGCTGCTCTCCCCACTTCTATTTAACATTTTACTAGAGGTTCTATCCAGTGCAAGTAGGCAAGAAAAATAATAAAATACATCCAGTTTGGAAAGGAAGAAGTAATATTTTATTTTATTTGCAGAAGATTGTCCACGTAGAAAATATGCTGAAATGTATTAAAAAGCTTTAGAACTAATGAGTTTAGCAAGGTTGCCTGATACTGGGTCATTATTTTAAAATCAATTGTATTTTTATATTTTAGTAATAAGCAATTAGAAATTGAAATTTTAAAAAATCAAGTTTAAATATCATCAACAAATATGGAATGCTTAGGAATAAATCTGACAAAAGATGTGCAAGACCTATAAACTGAAAGCTATAAAACATTACTGCAAGAGGTTATAGAAGAACTAAATAAATGGAGAGAAGCACCATGTTCATGGATCAGAAGACTCTGTTTAAGATGTCAGTTCCCCCACACTCATCTGTTGATTCAGTCCAATCCTAAGCAAAATTACAGCAGGTTTTTCTTATAAAATTGGCAAGCCATGTGAAATTCATATGGACTGCAAAAGACTTAGAATAGTTAAAACAACTTTGAAAAAGAAGTTAGGAAACTTACACTACCTGACTTAAAGATTTATTATAAAATTTATTATAAAATTAATTACAAAATAGAGTACTAAGGTTCTCCAGAGAAACAAAACTAATAAAACCTATAGAGGTAAATATAAGAGGAGATTTAATATAGAAACTGGTTCGCACAGTGCTGGAGGCTGAGATATCCCACAATAACTAACTGCAAGCTGGAGAACAAGGAAAGGTGGTGGTATAATTCAGTCTGAGTGACAACCTGAGAACCAAGGGAGCTGATGGTATAACTCCAGTTTGAGACTGAGGGCCTGGGGGAGTAGACTGCACCACTGGTATAAGTCCTGGAGTACAAAGGCCCAGAACCGGGAGCTCTTGTCATCTGTGGACAGGAGAAAATGGATGACCCAGCTCAAGAAAAGAGAATTAAACCTTCTTCTGCCTTTTTGTTCTTTCTGGGCCCTTAATGGATTGCATAATGCCCGCCCACATTGGTGAAGGTGGATATTCTTTACTCAGTGTACTGATTAAATGCTAATCTGTTCTAGCAACACTCTCACAAACACACTCAGAAATTGTTTCACCAGCTAGCTAGGCATCCCCTAGCCCAGTAAAGTTGAAACATGAAATTAAGCATATGTACAGTAAATCAACAGAATGTGCTGTTGGCATATAGACAAGAGATCAATGGAACAAAAATAGAGAATCTAGAAATAGACCTACACATATATTTTCAATTGATCCTTGACAAAGTCGTAATAAGGTTAAGTTACACATTCAGTGCAGAAAAATAGTCTTTAAACAAATGATTCCACAACAGTTAGATACCCATATTTAAAAAGTTTTGATCCATATGTCACACAATAAAGAAAAATTAACTCAAAAAATATACATATATAAATGTAAAACCTAAAACTTTAAGAGATTTTCTAATTAGATTTTGCTATTAATTTCTAATAGATGTTGCATAGTTTTAAAGTACATTCTTTGCATTATTTCACTCTTTGAATTTGCATACACTTATTTTATGGCCAGTTACATGGTCAAATTTTGT
The DNA here is from genome assembly GCA_002007465.1 of Ailurus styani. NCBI lineage: Eukaryota > Metazoa > Chordata > Mammalia > Carnivora > Ailuridae > Ailurus > Ailurus styani. The sequence continues at coordinate 6,756,603 of LNAC01000042.1, forward strand.
ACGGGCTACAAGCCTGCATGAAAAGAACTCTTCCAGTAGTAAGACAGTCTGTTCTATGGCAGTATATCCTACTGTCAACCCTGAGCTATTGAGCTCTCTCATTTGTAGATTCCTTAGTGAAGAATGTGTCCTCTAGGTTCTTCCATGAAATGAAGTCAGGTGGTGGGTTCTCCAGTCTTGCTTTGAATATCTACTCAAAATTTTAAGATCTGGAGCTTTCTGAGTCTTTCTTTAATACTGTTCCAAAGCATTTCTATTATCCCCACCTCATTTATGTAGGCACCATCATGTTCAAGCTTCCAAATGCTTTCTGAAACCATATTAGGACTGGCTCCAGGCACCCTTTGCCAGGATGTTGAATCACAAGGCATGGGAGGATGTTCCCTATGTCAATAAAATTTTCCCTATCCAGTCTTATATTTCCTTACCTTCACTACCACCAGTCTACTCCCACAGGTATTCCTTTAGTTCCTGCAAGTACTTCTTAGCTGGAACTTGAAATTCCTTTCATGTATAAGGGGCAGTCAACTCTTGTTATTTGAGGTAGTTATTTTCTATAAAGTCACTGAGTCATTTCTTGTAGGATAAATACATGGTTAGATTTATACTAGTCTGGAGTCACAACACTTTCCTCAGCTGATCAATACACACCTTTCTTTATGTATGTTTCTGTTTTAAAACACCTTATTTAATATATAATATCTATTGTGGCACGTGAGTGGCTCAATCAGTTAAGCGTCTGCCTTCAGCTCAGGTCATGATCCCAGGGTCCTGGGACAGAGCCTTACATTGGGCTCTACACAGCAGGGAGCCTGCTTCTCCCTCTCTCTCTGCCTGCCTCTCTGCCTACTTCTGCTCTCTCTCTCTCTCTCTCTCTGTCAAATAAATAAATAAAATTTTTTTAAAACATGTAATGTCAATTCCTTATCATTGAACTCACAGCCAGTAGCACTATAAATCATGACTAAATGAAGCTAATCTAGCAAATTATTTACTCTGTAAGACACTATAGCTTTCTTGCACTTGAAAACACTAGGCAGCATTTCAAAACTACCCCGGGGGCCATTTTATTTTTATTTTTTTAAAGATTTATTTATTTATTTAATTGACACAGAGAGAGAGAGCACAAGTAGGCAGAGATGCAGGCAGAGAGAGAAGAGGAAGCAAGCTCCCTGCTGAGCAGAGAGCCGGATGTGGGGCTTGATCCCAGGACCCTGAGATCATGACCTGAGCCGAAGGCAGAGGCTTTAACCCACTGAGCCACCCAGGCACCCCTCTGGGGGCCATTTTAAACAGAAAAATCACCAACAGGAAACACAAAACTGTGGAAAACAAGATACTAAATAGGCTGGAAAAAGGACACTTGTTTACAGTATAAGCACTGAACCAAGAAAGTAGAGCATGGTCTTGTTTGATTTCAGCTGGATGTGTGTGCAACAAGCAGCTCAGATTTTTTTGCAGCTATGCATATGATGATGAATGACCAGGAAAGTGCTGTGAATATTGATTTTGGGTTACAAATAAATTTTAGTGAGTAGGCGAATTCACAAATATGGAGTTCGTGAATAGTCACGGTCAACTGTATTTTCTCCTCAAGGAGAGACAGCATCTTTCTGTTCAAGAAGAAGGTAGATCTTGATGTTGACACACATTATCTTTGAGGCATGTATCTCAGATGAGGCTCTTGCAAGATTTTTAGCTAAGGGGAGACTGCTCTCTTCTAACAAGGGGTAGGGGTCTGTTCTGCCATTCAGAGTATTCTTGTGGTATTAGTTTCAGCTTGCCAATGAGTTTTAGGATCCCATCTTTTTCCTGTTGACATTGGAGACCTGGAAAGGCTGGGCATTCCATATTTGTCATAGCACTGATACCCTTATAAATGAACAGATCTTGAGTCTAATTTTCATAGAGCTTGGAGAAGGTAAGGATCACCTTAAATAATACTATTAAGTCACAAATGTATGAATTAAGAGTTGGATGACCTGAGCTTGTCCTTTTCTTCTATAGGCTTCTAAAAGAGTTAACAAGAGCCTATAGCAGCTCCACGGTTATTGTGATTACCATTGTTCCCATACTTTTCAAATGCCATAGCCATCCTGTAATCCAGTGCTCTATTTTTCAACTTCACCTATCCCAATCCCAATCCACCACCACAAAAAAGAGAGAATAGCCAGCAAAGTTCTAAAAACAAAAAGCAAAGAGAGAGCTAACTTTATTTATCAGGTATTAAAATGTATTTTAAAGCCAAGGTGAAGTGACATCAGCATTATGGTGACATAAGACTACCATGGTTGTTTTTTTCCTCTCCCTCACAACGAAGGGAACAGCATCAGTTCCCTTTGCCTTGCATCATGGCCATTTATTGGGTTATTTAATTTGTCAGTTTTAGGGCAGTGGCACAATTTGAGCTTTAGAAAATGTTGATACCACTTAAAATAATTTTCTCCTTTATCTCTGTTAATGAGGTTTCCTGATATCCCATCCTCCCGTCCCTGTATTTGAGAGGTGTGCTGGACTGAAGAATGGAATTGGTAGAAGATTTTAAGTCCTTATTATTTCAAAGTGCAGAGATGGTGACAGCTTCTGATGCTCTGCTTCGGTCATGCTTGACCCTGTGGGGTGGGGGTTACAATGAGGACAGTAAAATCTGAGAGCTTGGTAGGCTTCGCCCTGTTAAGAAGGTGGTGAGAGGGGTTCTCTTTAGTTCTCAGTGTGGGGATGGGGGGAGAATATGTTCCTAAGTGCAAGGAAGCTGTAATATACCTTACAGAAAAATATGTGTGTTAGATAAGCTTCCTTCAAGCACGAGTTACAGTGCTATTGGCTGTGAGTTTGATGTGTTATTCCCCCTCCCCAACAACAAGTATTCAGCACCCATCCATGAATAAGAGTGACTTTGTGGGAGCTGTGTGATCCAGCACCACAGCTCTGGGCCAAGGGCACCAGGAGGAGTCTCACCCACCCATGCATCAGGTATTATAGGCAGATGGACTTTGATCCTGGCTATAGATAGTGAAGTGATGCATTAAATAGCTCCAGCCCTTCTTTTTTTTATTAACATATAATGAATTATTTGTTTCAGGGGTACGTGTCTGTGAATCATCAGTCTTACACAATTCACAGCACTCACCATAGCACATACCGCCCCCCCCAATGTTTATCTCCCAGCCACCCTATCCCTCCTACCCCGCTCCCCTCCAGTAACCCTCCGTTTGTTTCCTGAGATTAAGAGCCTATTATGGTTTGTCTCCCTCCTGATCCCATCTTGTTTCATTTTTCCCTCCCTTCTCTCCATGACCCCCTGCCCTGCTTTTCAAATTCCTCATATCAGAGAGATCATATGATAGTTGTCTTTCTCTAATTGACTTATTTTGCTTAGCATAATATCCTCTAGTTCCATCCACATCGTTGAAATGGTAAGATTTCATTTTGTGATGGCTGCATAGTATTCCATTGTATATATATATACCACATCTTCTTTATCCATTCATCCGTTGTTGGACATTTAGGCTCTTTCTGTAGTTTGGCTATTGTGGATATTGCCACTATAAACATTCTGGTGGAAGTGCCCCTTCGGATCACTGTGTTTGTATCTTTAGGGTAAATACCTAGTAGTGCAATTGCTGGGTCATAGGGTAGCTTTATTTTCAACTTTTTGAGGAATCTCCATACTGTTTTCCAGAGTTGCTGCACCAGGTCCAGCCCATCTTGACCCCCAAACCAGGAGCCCCTGGAAAGCACAGTGTTAGACAATCACCTTTGGATGAGAGAGCCTTTGCTGAAGTTTAGATTTCCAGAAGAGAAGATCTAGCACTCTGTTAGAGAAGAGGAATGTGAGTTTTGAGTTTGGATGCATTGGAGTGAATAAGAGGAACAGTTTTATTTTACCCAAATAACTCCTCCCCCAAAGTGGTGTAGTTTAGGGCTAAGAGAGCTTTTCCTGGGCCCATGATTTCTCCTGTGGGGGAAAGGAAGAGTGTGAGTGAGCACCCAGCTTTCCCAGCTGTGTGGATGCTGCCAAAGAAACTCATTTCTCTCTCACCCCGTTTAGAGAACTAAGTGGAGAGCTTCATGACCGGAGGGTGGGAAAAGTCTGGGGAAGTGACACATATGACTCAGAGGGCATTAAAGGGACAATGGGTCCTATTAACTACATTATGAAGTCCATCAAGAAGCCTACTCACAAAGTGCTGAGAAAAAGCCCATCTGTGGATACTCCCGGGCAGGGCAACCCAGCACCTCATGTGCCTCATCCACATAGCCTCTCCAATCTAGCCAACACCTGTGCATGGTTCTGAAGACAGTGGGCAAAAGCAAGCTTTAGAGGATGGCTAGCGAGCGTACAGAGAAAGCAGGCCCAAATCTGCAGGCCAGCAAGAGACCACAAATTTGAGATGTGTCACCACCTTTGGGAAAACAAGAGGCTGTCAGCACTGGGCCTGATGTGTTGCAGAATTGAGAGCAGGCATACAAGCTTAAGAATTCTACCACAAGAGGGAGCAAGATGCAAGGAGCGGATGTATTAAGACGTTTAAGAAAACCTCGGAATCTCTAGCAAGGCTAATGGAAGGTACTTCTCACCTAAAGGCATTTAGTAAAGACTAGAGGGAGGAGCTGATACTATTTCATTTTTTTTTTAAAGATTTATTTATTTATTTGACACAGAGAGAGACAGAGATCACAAGTAGGCAGAGAGGCAGGCAGGGAGAGAGAGAGAAGGAAGCAGGCTCCCTGCCAAGCAGGGAGCCTGATGTGCGCCTTGATCCCAGGACCCTGAGATCACGACCTGAGCCAAAGGCAGAGGCTTTAACCCACTGAGCCACCCAGGCGCCCTAGCTGATACTATTTCCAATGAGAAGACACAACACAAAACTTTAAGGAACATAAAAAAAGAAGAAAAAATCAAGAAACCTTGACACCACTGAAAGATCACAATTTCTTCCAGTAACTAAACCCAAAGACATGCAGATCCATAATTTACCCAATAAAGAATTCAAATTAGCTTTTTATAGGGAACTCAATGAGCTACAAGAAAACACAGAAAAATACTTAAATGAAATCAGGAAAACAATACATGAACAAAATTGAAAGTTTAGTGAATAGATATAAATCATAAGAAGAACCAAACAGAAATTCTGGAGCTGAAGAGTTCAGTGAATGACATGAAAAATATAATAGAGAGTACCAATAGCAAACTTGATCAAGCAGAAGAATCAGTGAAATTGAAGACAAGAACTTTGAAATTATCCAGAGGAAGACAGAGAAAAAAGAATGAGGAAGAATGAAGAAAGCTACCTGAACTACCATTGAAAGGACCAATTTGCAAGTCATTGGAGTTCCAGAAGAAGAGAAGAAGGGGGAAGAAAGCTTATTTAAAGAAATAATGGCTTAGTACTTCCCAAATCCAGAGAGAAATTTGGATAGCTGAGTTCATGAAATGTATAGGTCACTCACCAATATCAACTTAAAGAAACTCTCTCCAAGACACATTATTAAAAAAACTATCAAAAATCAAGGACAAAAAGAGAATCTTAAAGAAAATATTTTCTACCGGGCGCCTGGGTGGCTCAGTGGGTTAAAGCCTCTGCTTTCGGCTCAGGTCATGATCTCAGGGTCCTGGGATTGAGGCCCGCATCAGGCTCTCTGCTCAGCAGGGAGCCTGCTTCCTCCTGCTTCTCTGCCTGCCTCTCTGCCTACTTGTGATCTGATCTCTCTCTCTGTGTCAAATAAATAAATAAAATCTTAAAAAAAAAAAAAGAAAAAGAAAAAAGCTTATAACTTACGAAGGAGTCCCCATAAGGCTACCAGTGAATTTCTCAGCAGAAAACTTGCAGGCCAGGGAGAGTGGGATAATATATTCAAAGTGCTGAAAGGAAAAACAAAACAAAGCACTGTCAACCAAGAATACTTTACCTGGCAAAGCTAGCCTTCAGAAATAAAGAAGAGATAAAGACTTTCCCAGACAAACAAAACCTGTAGGAATTCACTTCCACTAAACCTGTCTTATGAGAAATGCTGAAAGGAGTTCTTCGAGCTGAAAAGAAAGGATGCTATTAGTACATATGAAAATATACAAAGCAGCAATGAAAGAACATATATATGGTCAAATTCAGAGTACTCAAACACTATAATATGTGGAGAGCACTAAAGGGCAAAAGTATTAAAAAATTATGGATACAATAATTTGTTAATGACTACATAATATAAAAAGAAGAAAATTGTGACGTCAGAAACAGAAAAGAGGGAGTTTTTGTACGTAATCAAGGTTAAGTTGTTATCAGTGTAAAATAGACATACCTATAAGATGTTTTATGTAAGCCTCATGCTAACTGCAAAGCAAAAACCTATAGTAGATTCACAAAAGATAAAGAGAGAGAATCAGAGCATACTACTACGGAAAACTCACCAAATCACAAAGGAAAGCAGCAAGAGAGGAAGAAAGCAATAAAGGAACTACACAACAGCCAAAAAAACAATAGGATAGCATTAGTAAGTCCTTACCTATCAATTATTTCATATGTAAATGGATTGAATTCTCCAATGAAAAGGCATATAGTGGCTGAATGGAAAAGCAAAACAAAACAAAACAAGATCCAACTATATGCTTCCTACAAGACTCATTCCAGTTTTAAGGACACACCTAGGCTCAAAGTGAAAAGACTGTAAAAGAGAGACCATGCGAATGGAAAAAAAAAAAAGAACACAGAGAAAACTATACTTTTATTAGGAAAAAATAGACTTTAAGCTAAAAATGATAACTAGAGATAAAGGTCATTATATAATGATAAAGGGGTTAATTTATCAAAAAAACATAACAATCCTAAATATATATGTACCCAACATCAGGACACCTAAATATATTAAGCAAATACTAACAGACTTGAAGGGAGAAATAAACAACAATATTATAATAGTAGGGTATTTTCAATACCCCATTTTTACCAATGGATAGATCATTTAGACAGAAAATCAACAAAGAAATATTGGAGATGAAACACACATTACACCAAAGGGAACTAACAGACATTTATAGAACATTCCATCCAACAGCAGCAGAATACACATATGGAACAGTATCCAGGATAAATGATTCATCACAAAAGAAGTCTCAGTAAATTTAAGAAGAGTGATCCATACCAAGTATCTTTTCTGATTATAATGATATAACACTGGAAGTCAATAATAGGATTTGCTGATGTATTGATTTTTTAGCCAGAACAATTCAAAGAATGAAATTTGACACTCATTAAGGAAGAGAAGTGAGGGGAAGCAGGTTTGGTGGGGATTGAGAGTGGAAATGAAGAGTTTGGTTTGGAACCCATTCAAATTTAGAGATGACCATTAGACATTCGAGTATCAATGTCAAAGAGACAACCAGATATATGAATCTTGAGCTTTGGTGAGAGGTTAGAGATATAATTCACCCGCGTGTACAAGTTTCTTAGGAGACTTTATCATTACACCTAAGAACCTGGCATAAGTTCCCTGAAACACTTGTCTAGAAGACATTTAAAGTGACATTTCAGGGCATGCTGCATCCAAAATTAATGTCTCACTCTCAAACTCTGTCACCAGACCAAAGTCAGTTCCTTCTGCCTCTGTCTCTCTCTTTGTCTGGCCCTCTCCCGTCCCCTCCCCTCCCCCTCCTTTCTCCCCTCCCTTTCCCCTCCCTTCCCTCCTCCCTTCCCCTCCCCTCTTCTTTCCTCTCTTCTCTTTTCTATTCTCTGTTCTCTTTTACTTTCTTCCTTCACCATCTGCTATACTGCTTAGGAGATTAAAAGAAATTTTGGGTCCTGCTTCCTGATTGCTCAAGAGGAGGCAACCATTGGCCCTAACAGCCCCAGTCCTGCCTTTCCCATTGACCAATACTTTCTCAAGGGGCCTGGATCAGGACTAGCATGACATTACCAAGTAGAATAGGGACAAGAAAAGGCACACAGTAAATTTTTTAGAGCCGTATAAATCCATCAGAGACCTACGCCTAACCTCTGATTCATATATTGTTTGTCCAGTGAAACTGCTAGGAATAAATTCTCACGCCAGTAGTATCCCACTGATTTCTCTTTTAATATTTTTATTATGATTCAGTTAAAACTTCATTTTGATACATAGCAGAATGTTAGTAGATATTAAGAAATAATCTATCATAAGAAAATTGATATCACAGTTAACTACAAACTTGCTTTACATTTCCAATAAGATAGTTTAAGCAGTCTTTCCTTATGGTCTGAATCATTGGCTAGATCAAATTCTTATTTATCACTTTAGCTCAGAATTTAAATCACTTTTTTTCAAAAATGTCTTTTACTTAATGGGCGCCTGGGTGACTCAGTGGGTTAAAGCCTCTGCTTTTGGCTCAGGTCATGATCTCAGGGTCCTGGGATGGAGGCCCGCATCGGGCTCCCTGCTCAGTGGGGAGCCTGCTTCCCCCTCTCTCTGCCTGCCTCTCTGCCTCCTTGTGATCTCTCTCCCTCTGTGAAAGAAATAAATAAAATCTTAAAAAAAATGTCTTTTATTTAAGCCAGGCCACTACAGTAAAAACAAGAAATTTATAAGCATGTTATATCACTCCCTTGCTTAATTACCTCTAGTCTTCTCTCACTGATGATAAAAAAAACTCCAAACTCCATAGCCTCATTTCAGCTGCACAGGAATGTTAGAGTCTTTGTTGCTCCACAGAGAAGATTCAAGAATGATATTCTGAAATGGCTGGGACATGATTAGATAAGGGCGTTTAGGTGGGTATTTTCAGTGGGTGAACAACATGAAGGAACAGTCATAAGCAGACCTGTCTGGGACTGGAGTGCAGAACACGGGCTAGAATACAAAAGAAAGTAACTTGTGTGGGCTTAAATCCTAGAGGGCCTATAAGGCTCTTATTAGATATTTTAATTGGATTGGACTAGTATTTGGAGACCATTTTATAGCATCTGAAAACAGGAATATGATAGTAAAATTTTTCCTTTACGAATATGATTCATACTATAATTTGTAAGTTAGATTTGTCTGTAGAGGGTACTGTCTTTGAGGCCTCCACTTTAGTAGAGTAAATCAAGGAAATATTTGTAGTTGATTTAATTGCATTTACCTATTTCTTTTGATTAATATTACAGTTCTCATGAAAATAAGAAATCTCATAGTCTCAGTGAGGGAACACACATAATATGTTAGTGAACAATCAGTATAATGTCTTTCCTGGACCCATGCCCTGGTGGCCTTTTTAAACATTTTCTCTGAAACTTAAAACTAAGAAAAAAATCAAATTTTCACACTCAGGGTATGTGTGTGTGTGTGTGTGTGTGTGTGTGTGTGTGTGTGTTAGATTTTGAGGACAACTACAAGGTCAAGAATGTGTTTGGGTTTTTTGGGGCTTTAGTTAGCCTAGATACTAGGTAAAGGTAACTAGGACAAGAGGCATTTTAAGCTCTCACTGCAGTATTACGTTGACTAATTTATGACAACTTGTATACTCTCAAAGTCTTTGATATAATGATGGAAGATAGTTTCTGAATTGAAATAAAATTTTTATATTATCCTTGGGCTTAAAAAGGTCAAAAATTCTCTTCAGTTAAAGACATACAATATTTACAAGGAAAAAGATCCAGAGGGGAAGTTTTGTGATTCCCTGGGGATTCTAGGTCTAATTTATTAATTCAAAGCTCGTTTTTTTCTCATTTCAGAAAAATAAATTGAGGAGCCAATAAGTAACTTATGTCATTTATCTTGTTCTTCTAAAAATATCAAAATATTCAGTTTATATCCTTAGAAAATAAAAGTAACCCAAATAATTGGGGGAAAGTAGAAAAATAGTTTCTAAGCTTTAAATAAGAGGATTTGAATAAATCTAAAATTCTTGATTTTTCTCTTGAAATATCAAAGCAAGGAAAAGTATGACTATACCAACATATCTAGAATATTCTAATTCAATTAAAGGAAAGCATTCTGTCTTTAGAAAGGGCACCTTTTAAAAAGGCATTATGTATAATTTTCTCAATACAGAATCAGTGACTGTACAAAACAGTTTATGAAATAAATAGAATGAAGTCTGATACATGCATTTTTAATTCAGGCATCCTCTTAAGATGATATTTTACTACAACTACATTTCTGGGGTTATAGGCAGATGACAATGGGGTAACACAAAGGCCATGACTTAAAGAGACTTAATATTACCTGAAAGTCTAGATTAAATATTCCATAAAAGTAAGTCTTTAAAAGTACACAGTCATGGACCATATTTAGTTCTGGAAATTTCAGAAGTAATTCCAGTCTACTAAAAGGAGGACAGGAAGAGAAAAATGTGTTAGAGGTAGAGCACAAGTATAGAGCTGGAACTCTGGAGAGAAAGATATAAGCACTGCTTTCAAGGCCAGTCCTTGTGCAGTATTAGATGCTCTATATCTCTATTCCAACAACTTTCTAACCCTCATTTACCTTATCAGGAAAATGAGAGAAACTAGTGTCTACCTGATGGTATTGCTGTGAAGATTAAAGTGGGTTAAATCATGTAAAGTACTTAGCATAGCATATGATACAAAGTAAATGCTAAATAAAAATATCGGTTACCTTTTGCCAGCATTGTTGCCATAGCTTCTGTATCAGCAGAGTTCATTCAGACAAGAAACACAACTACAAGCTATGCAGAATAGGGGATTTATTATATGGGATAGACTTTACACAGATGTAGAAGAAGATAGTCAAGAAATCTATATCAGACTGTATGGCCTTTGCACCTGGTGGGGGGCCTAATGTCACTAGAGCTTAACTGGGTTGGCAGTTCAAGAGAGCCAGGTGAGAACTGAGGGAGACCAAGGACAGACTAGATTTTGCAATGATGAATGGAACCCATGAGCACAAACTGATTCCATGAGGACAACTTGAACCTAAGTGGTGTGAGGAACCTGCTGGAGAGCTGATATTCTTTACTGCCGAAGGCCAGCTCCAGCAACAGTCAGGGTCCCCGAAGGAAAGGATGGCGTCGGTGATACGAACTGAGGAAACGGATTCGAATGATGTTTCAGGAGTCTCCCCAAAAACATCAGGGCTCGGGGTCCTTTATTTATATCATTGTAATAAAGGATGATCAAAGACACAACCAGGATGTTTATTCATTGATCAAAGGAACCTTGGTAGATGAGCTTGGTGTTTTCCCAGAGGCCAGATTGATGAGGTCTGCTTTTCTTATCTGTATCATAAGTCTCTTGGAGCCTGCATAGTTTTAAAAGAGCTCCCCTCTTGTTCCTTTGTTTTAAGGTCTCACCTAGTAATTCACTGGTTTGGTACAGATTCGTTAGTCATTATGTTTTGAGGTAAAAGGCTATTTATCCTGGGGGAGGGACAATATGGTGCCAGACCTTATCTGGCAATATTTCAGGACTTTATCTAGGCATGCTTATAGAGGGAGTAAATCATCTATATAGGGAAAAGGTGAATCATACTAAGAGTAAATTTGACTAATGCTTAACAAATCTAACCCATTCTCTCTATTCATAGCATTCTGCGTCCTTTGAACTGCAAGCCGCTTTTAACTGGGAGGGGATGATTAATGCTTCACCCATTGCGATTCTCCTCACCTTGCAGGAGGGCGGTGCCCCATGCCTTGCAGAGGGGGTTCACCTGCTTGTACCACGCAGATGGCTCACATCACTTTACCACGGAGTTTCACATCTACCTGGCCCAGGACAACAGAAGACATCTGAGGAGAGCGGGAAAAACTGTATACCCTCATGGTATCCCACAGCATCAAGGTTAACTACACAATTAACAATAACAAGTATGAGCTGCTACACTAATGGCACCCTGCATCAAATTTTAGAACACAAAAATGGCAGCTTTAAAAATTTTCTACCATACAGATTTTGAGGAAATTTCTCTTGTGGCCAATCCTAACCTGAGACTACACAGGAGAGGGCATTATGGGAGACAAAGATCCAGCTTGGTAAGCTAAAACAGTGAAAAGCCAGTACAGTTTACCTACTGTCAACCTATCATTTGTACACACTTCTTTAAACTATACTAAATTGTCAAATAAAGATGACAAAATGAAACATCCATCTAACATGTTGTAAATATTTCTCTCTTTTTTTTTGCAAATATTTCTTATAGAATCAAAATCATGCACACTCTTTCTCCAAAGAGGATACACATTTCCTTGCACATTTTGGATCATGTACATTTTTTCCTAGATGATGGATCACATACACTTTTGATGCCTATAGCTTAAATTCTGAGATACTAGTCTATTTTTGAATATATCTTACATTAGATAATCTGTCTCTGCAACTGGTCAGATAGTTGTAGCTGGTATCTATAATTTGCTCCTTTTGCTATCAGTTTGCCCTCAGCACTACCTTTGTAGGTCATGGTTCCTTCTTTGGTGGGTGACTCAAACTTTCATTTCTGAAGGGTCTGGGTTGTTAACAGTCCTGCCTATATTGGGTTGTTGTAGTTTTCCATTGACTTATTTTAAACAGCTTTGTTGAAGTATAATTTACATACTATTTTTTGTGTACAACTCAATGATTTTTAGTAAATGTACTGAGTTGTTTAGCCATCATCACAATTCAGTTTTAGAGCATTTTCTTCATCCCATCAAAATCCCTCATGTTCTTTTGTAAACAATTCCTATTCCTACCCTCAGCCAAGAAACAATGAACCTACTTTCTGACTGTAGATTTGCCCTTTCTGGACATTTCATATAAATGAAATCTTACAATATGTGATCTTTTGCGTTTGGCCTCTTTTAAGTAGCCTAATGTTTCTAGGGTCATCTGTGTTGTAGTATGTATTGGTAGATTTTTCTTTTGAGTTATATCACAGAATATGGAAGTATTATGAGATGTTTCCAGTGATCTTTTATGTTCTAGACATATTCTTCCTTACCTCATTGTATAGTAGCAATGCGATGTTTCCTTGATAGAATCAGTTATCCCAATAATACATTTAATTCTCTTTCTTATTGATTCACAGGCATAACAAACCCCTAACAGGCAGGTAGCAATTTCAACTCATTTAATGGAACTGCTGCTGTGTCTCTTAATGGAAATATGCCATACTTGGGAACTAAGAACTCTAGAGCAGCAGAGCCCAAATTCTAGATCAGCAGCCCAAAGACATAGACACAGGAAGCAAAACTTTTCATAGAGGATCATAAGGGGAAGAACCTATGTATAAAGGGAAAATATGCAACAACAAACATGGAAAAAACATGACTACATAGGTAGGCCACAGTTGCCTTATCTGTTTGCATGCCATTGTAATCCGTGGTGGTGTGATGATCATATATCCGTGTGGGTCTGAGAACTCTGAGCTGATAGGAAATGTCTGTTCCCTGTTACACAATAACATAGAGTCACAGGCAAACAAAGATATTATTTAAAATGTGTATTATTTGCATGATTTTTGCATAAATTTTGATTTTGAAAATATTGCATTTAATATTACTGATCTTGATTACTAAGGTTTTTGACACGCATTTAAATTTTGTACCCTATATGAGTGCTTCACTCAGTTCATCCTAATTCTGGCCCTGATTAGAGGTAATCTTGAGAAGCAACATTCCCATTTCAGCCAATTGATTCCCAGACCTATAAACTCTTAGAAATAGGAGAGCATCATACTGATTTCGAACAAACACTCTATCCTAGGGGACATAATGCCAGCCTTGTAAAATGTTATCATCTAGTTGATGCTTTTAACAGAGTCTTCAAAACACTATTCCACCATCCTATCAAGGCAGCATGTACTTCAAGATAATGGAGTACATGACGAGACCAGTGAATTCTGTGTGTTTCATTACCATATTTCATTTGCTATATATTGAACTTGGTGGGAAGTGAGGTGTGGAATATAAGGTCGGTGAATAAGGCATTCTCTAAGTTCATAGATGGTGGCTTTGGGAGAAGCATTGAAGGCAGGGAAGACAAATCTGCATCTCAAGTAAGTGTCTATTATAGTGAGAACAAAGTACTCTTTCATGACATAAATGGGCAATATAATCAGTCAGGATGCTCTCTGATTCCCCTGGGGAATAGTCCCATGTGGTTGGTTGGTAGGTCACTTAGCCAGCTCAGCCTTGGTAATTAGAAGTATGTGTTGCTAAGCAAATATATAACCTTTATTCCTGCTGCTTTGGACAGTTTGTCATGATTGCACTAGACAAAGATGAGGTGGCTAGGGAAAGAGGTTAACTGATGGCTACAAAATTGGTCATCATGTCCACCTGCTTACTGAAAGATCTTTCTCTTGTGCTTGTTCTTTGATGAGCATTTGCCTGGGACAAAAATATCTTCATTTCCAGAGACATCTATCCACACATCTCTTCTCCACACCTCCCGTCACCAGTTTTCCGATTGTGTTCCTACCAATTTTCTGACCATCCAGTCAAATCATTAGCCACTGCCCATGACTTACAGTAGATTTCCACCTCTGCTATTCCAGGAAAATGAACAACCACATATACTGGTTAAAGTTCTGCCCACTGGCAGGACTTCCCTTCAAGACCTCTCCAGAGTGGGGCTATAGTCTTGTAGTAGCCCGCAGTCCATTTTTGTGTAGTGTCAGCATATCATGCAGAACCATATGTAAAATTAAACACTTTTTTTCCCCCTAAATCAACTGGCCATAGAGAACATCCTGTAAGAGGAAGGAGAAATTATAGCAGGAATAGAAACCATGGGTATCTGGGCTATTTGCTCCTGCAACTTACTTGTATCTTCAGGGCCTCCTCATGACCAGTCTCATATAGATATATTCTATTTTATGACCAAGTGCTATTGTACACACCCAACATTTATGACTTGGTGGATTAGACAACACTCGGTTCATGATGGACAGCTCTGGTTGCATGTTACTTTATTGCCCATGGTAACTCAGTATTGCCTTTCTGCTAGGGCCCAATAACAAATCAGATGCTGTTTCTTGGAAGAAGTGTAGTTATATTTTGAGAGTGGCATAACTTTGCTCCAAAATCTTTAATGTCTGCACTGTAATTCATTTATAGATACCTGTCAAAGGCTCCATGCAGCATCCTGTTTTACTACATACACTTTCAGCACCAACATGTCAGAGGGTTATATGACCCAAGTGGAACAGCAGCTTGCATGGCAGCCTGACCTATTCCAGAACCCAATTTCTTCTGCATCCCACTCAAAACTGGCAACTTTTCTAATTAAACAGCAAATAGGTCAGAATAGCACACCCAAATGAGTATGTTACCTCCAAAATCCAAACAAACCCACTAGTTGTTATGCTTTTTTTCTTAGAAATAAGGAAGACGGATACAGCAACTTGTCCTGGACCTTGGTTGAGGTAATTTAACATGTTCCTAGAAATTAGAAATTAGAACCCTAGAAATTCATTAAGGTGTCAGGCCTCTGAATTTTTGTGAATTTATTTATTACCACCTTTCATGCATCTTACCAAAATGTCTAGAAGATTTTCAACCTTCTGCATACCAGGTCAATCATCATGATATTATCCCTGAAATATAGCATAGTAATGTCCTTCTCGATGCAAAAGCCATTAAGGTCCCTAAAGACTAGATGCTGGCATGGGATAAAGAGTTGCTATAATGAGGTAGGAGCGTGAAGATATATTGCTGGCCTTCATAGCTGAAAAAAACTGTTTTGGGTAATTTTCCTAATAGGTTTAGAGAATAAAAGTATATGCTGGATCAACACCTTGCATTCAAGGCTCAGGGATATGTTGATTTGCACTAGCAGCAGAACTTCATATGAAACAAGCAACTGCAATTGACATTAACCTCTTATTAAGCTGTTCACAGTCTTCCACTGTCATTCTTCAAGGTATATCTATCTTCGGCATGGGTCCAGTGTTTCCCTCAACCTATGGGACAAAATCTAAAATCCCTAACCTTATATACAAGAAACACCTTGTGTTATTTTTCTCATTATCTTTTAGGAGTTGTAACGTTTTTTTTTTCTTTAATGAATTTACTCTATTTTGAGTATATTTTTGCACTTGGGGTAGGTAAGCATTTAATATTTTCATGTGAGTAGCAATTTTTTAGCAACATCTGTTGAATAGTTCATTTCTTCACCAATCATTTCTCATTCTATCCTTGCCACATACCAAGATTCCATATATTCATGCATTTGTTTCTGAGTATTTCATTTAGTTCCACATGTCTGTTTCATATGTATGTATGTTTTATTGTTCCTGGAACCATTGAGAAGTCCATGGAGAAGGAAGCATAAAGTTTTTCCCAGCTCTTTTTTTTTTAAAGATTTCATTTTTAAGTAATCTCCATACCAAATATGGGGACCGAATTTACAACCCCAAATCAAGAGTCACATCCTCTACCAACTGAGCCAGCCAGGCACTCCTTTCCCCAGCTTTATGTAACTATTTCAGCTCTATTGTCACCCCTGCATGGCACCTATGCCATGGATTTCCCTCCCTATACAAACATTAAAATTCTAGCTCTCTGCTTTTAAGGACTATATTCAGTCTTGATAACCTTAAAAGCTATTACTTACCATTCTAACTTGAATTTCTACTCATTTGTGACACTTTGGATTTTTCTTTTCTTAATTTTGAGTTCGCCAATAAGTTGAAAAAATATTTTGTATTTTATGCAATATTTCTATGTGTTTAAAGCAGGTACATAATATATCTTCCATGTCAGATCAATCCATCATATCTACCACATTTCTATTATTTGGGAATTTTTCTTTTCTTAAAATTTTTTTCTTTTTTCCTAAATTCTCCCATCTACTGGCTTTAATAGTCATTGCTTCAGGGAAAACTAGATAAAGTTCTACAACAAAGAAGTCTGTAGAAATGTTGAGTGGAATTTTTAAAACACTCAGTAGGCATCACAGTCTGAAACCAAAGAGCTTTTGATTCTCAAGGGCTGGGACTTCAGAGAAAATTTGTTTTGATTTCTAAAATGATTTAGTTTGGATCATCAAAGCCAAAGCCTCTAGGACTAAAGTGTAGATATTATAACAGATAAATGCTGAGTAGAGCAAAATGCAGAATATGACATCAGCTCCTCAGAAGCACAAAAAATAACTGTCAGTCAAAAAGTCAGTATAGGGAGTCACTACAGCAGGAAGCCAAGAAACTCTGTAAGCAAGAGCTACAGATAGACCACCCAAAATGGGGAGACCAGATGAAGATTCTTAAAGAATCATC
Organism: Ailurus styani; assembly: GCA_002007465.1. Lineage (NCBI taxonomy): Eukaryota > Metazoa > Chordata > Mammalia > Carnivora > Ailuridae > Ailurus > Ailurus styani. The sequence continues at coordinate 6,773,763 of LNAC01000042.1, forward strand.
AAGCCTATGAAAGCCAGTCATGCCAGGGATAATTATCCAGTCCTACTCACTCCCAGACCTCAGATGACAAGCTACACCATCAGCAGGAGAGGAAAGTAAGGATAATAGGGTATCAAGAAAACCAAAATCCCCCTCTTCCACTACAATGATAATGGCTAACATTTATTGAGCACTTACTATGTTCTAGAACCTGTTCTAGGTGTTCACATGCTTTCTCTAATTTAATTCTAGTAGCAACCCAGGAGATTGGTAGTGTTATTGCCACTATTTTAAAGTTGAGGCATTGAAATACAGAAAATTAAGGTTGCTAGAATTTGATAGATTCAAGGTTTTATTTCCTTTGTATTTCCATACACTACTGAAGGGGAAAAAAGTGAGAAGATAATTACTCTTTTCCTTGATATCCCATAACATAAATACAATGATGTAAGATTAATAATACTTCATAATAAGTCAGTACATCATATGTCACATAATAAGAGAATGAGAGAGGAAAGAAATCAGAGACATTTGATATTATATGTATACACACATATTTATAATGAAATAAGGAGAAATACTCTTAAGTCCACATTTTTTTAAAACTCGTCACATGGTCATAGCTGTTATTTAAAACTACCTTCTTCCATTAGCCTTCTGTAGTCCCTTTGTCTTTAGAAAGCACCTCAGCTGATGCTGGTTCTTAACCTGATGGAGTCACCCAAATCTTCATTCTTAAAGGGTCTGGGCCATTAGTAGTCCTACCTGGATGGGATTGTTGTAGTTTTCTATTGACTATAAGACACAGAACATGGTAATACTAAAAGATGTCCTAAGAGATCTCTTGTATTTCAGACATACTGGTCTTTACTTCCACTGTGGAGTAGTAGTCCAATTTCCCCTTGGTAGTCAGGATCAATAACTCAGCCAACACAGTAACTCCCTTCTTTATTTGTTGATTCTGAGACATGAAGGAGTCCAAAGTGGTTGCAAAGCCGTCATAAATTTCCATTTAAAAAAATCATTGTGTGTTTCCTGGTGGAAGAATTCCCTTTGGAATTAAGACCTCTAAGCCAGTAAAACATAAGGTCCTGGGGAAAAGAAGCAAAAATTTTGGTTAGTGGGGCACTAGGGGTCATATGAGTGGTGCCTTTCCATTTCTATCCCTTGATTCCTGGATCTGTAAATCCTCACTTTTGGAGAAATAGCACCATATACTGAACACTAATTCACAACATATACACCTTCTAGAGAAACTTGATCCAGCCCTGCAAGTTATTGCCACCTAGCTGGTGTCATAACGGTTTTCAAAAGGCTATTTCAGAGTCTGTCAAAGCAGCTGCTTCCAGATGGTGGAGATGATGATAAAACCAGTGAATTCCATGAGCATGGGCCCATAGTCAAACTTTTTTTGGAAAAAAATATATTTATTGTACCATTTATTTATTTTTTATTTCATTTTTTCAGTGTTCCATGATTCATTGTTTATGTACCACACCCAGTGCTCCATGCAATAAATGCCCTTCTTAATACCCACCACCCGATAGTCACTGTGGGGCTGTGGAGCTTCTTGACCAGAAGCAATGCTGTGTGGAATACTTAATGGTAGATAAGGCATTCCATAAGTCTACAGATGGTACTTTTAGCAGAAATGTTGAATGCAGGGAAGGCAAATGTGTATCCAGACTAAGTGTGTATGCCAGTAAGAACAAAATGATAGAAGCAGTCCAATGTAATCAGCCTGCTACTAGATAGCTGAATGATCACCCTGGGGAATGGTGTCATATTGAGGGCTCAGGGTTAGTTTCTGATGCTGGTAGATTGGACACTCAGCAGTCATAGCCAGGTTAGCCTTACTGAGTGGAAGTGAACGTTGTTGAACCCATGCATAACCTTCATCCTATCATCATGGTACTTTATTCATGAGCTCATTGGGTGATGCAAGGGTTACAGGGGAAAGAGCCTGGCTGAGAGCCAAAGACATTTAGGTCTCTGATCCATTTCGAATTAACTTTTGTGAAGGGTGAAAATGTCTGCCTAGATTATTATTATTTTTTTGCATGTAGATATCCAATCATTCCAGTAGAATTAATATTTTTAAAAGGCAACATATTTAAACTTTAAGAAGCAGAGCCAACAAGATTTGAAACAGACAATGATGGTGTTAGAGGCGTCTAATCAAGTAGTGGAGCAGAGATGGACAGAAGCCCAGAGGAAAGCCAAATGAGCAAGAAACACCCGGACTCTGCTAAGGAATAAGAAGGATCTGTGGCAGGACTTTGACTTGTTCTAGAGCAATGATTGCTAAGGAATATTATCTTTGGCTATGTATTTTGTAGTGTTTTATTTGAAACAGTACTTTTGTTATATTCATAACATCAGAGTTTTGAAAAATTAATATATAACACAAACCCTAAATTTTTATTGAATTTTCTATAAACTCTGGAGGCAGACAGACCTGAGTTTGATTACCAACTCTTCCCCCTTATTAGATGTGCCACTTTGGACAAGTTATTTAACCCTTTCTAGCCTCTACTTGCTTATATATAACATGAGGATAATAATAGTACCTAGTTCAGGGGCACCTGGGTGGCTCAGCTGGTTAAAGCCTCTGCCTTCGGCTCAGGTCATGACCTCGGGGTCCTGGGATCGAGCAGCGCATTGGGCTCCCTGCTCAGCAGGGAACCTGCTTCCTCCTCTCTCTCTGCCGGCCTCTGTGTCTACTTGTAATCTCTCTATCTCTCTCTCAAATAAATTTTTAAAAATCTTAAAAAAATAATAGTACCTAGTTCATAGAGTTGTGTTTCTTTTTCTAAACATCAATTTTACTTAAAAAACTCCCTTCCCCATAACGTGATACAACTGTCAAAAAAATTACTATGCAGAATCCAGAAAAAGAGAGATAATTGGTTCTCTCTACTCTGCATAAAGTATCAAAATCTATTTTCATTACTACAGTCAGTTCTGAGTACACAACATTAAGAGGGACAATGCAAGGGTGCCTGGGTGGTACAGTCAGTTAAGCATCTGACTCTTGGTTTCTGCTCAAATCCTAATCTCAGGGTCCTGAGATTGAGCCCTGCGTTGGGCTCTGTGCTCAGCGCCGAGTCTGAGAGTCTCTCTCCCTCTGCCTCTCCCACTTGTGCTCTCTCTCAAATAAACAAATCTTTATAAATATATACATAAAAAAGGAGGGACAGTGTAAACTGTAGTACTTTCAGATGAGAGCAACCACTATAGTAATGAGAAAGTTGAATTATGATCTATGACAAACATAGGAATGATCCAGAAATAATTTGCCTAGAAGAGAGTGGGCAAAGAAAAGAGAGAGAAGCATATAATCACAGAGTGTAGAATTAGAAATACTGGCTATATGAAGTTAAGGTCAAACTAAATTCCATTAAATGTAAGGAAGAATTTTCTAACAAGTAATACTCTCTCAAATGATGTGGGCTTCCTTGGGAAGGAGTGAGTTTCTCATCACTAGAATTGTTTAAGCACAAGTCTGTCAGGGATATCATATAGAATATTCAAATGCTATGTAGGGAATTGGGCCAAATGACAATAGGGTCCCTTTTCAAACCCGAGACTTTTGAGAGTAAATGCCTGCTCCCTTTTGAATTTTGAAGATAAGTGCTAAAAGCCCTCTATGGTACATATGGAAGCCAACCAACAATGCTTAAATGATTAAGGATGAGGATGTGTAAATAATCCACATAATCCACATGGTTGAGTAATGAAACAGGAAACTATCAAAGCTCCAATGGCAGCAGTCCACTTTTACGAGATATGGTAGAGTTACAAACACCCCAAAATGTTGATGACTTACTACGCAAAGGTTTCTTTCTTACTCTCATTACACGTAAGCTGAAGACCGACTAAACTCTGGACCACATCTTCTAATCTCTTTAGAGTCCAGACTGAAAAAAAAAGCCCGTATCTAAACATTGCTGGAAATATGGAACCACATAAAGGCCCTTACAACTTCTGCTTAAAGTTGGTATCACCATTTCTGCTCCATTTCATTGGTCACAGCAAGTTATATGACTAAGCCTGCCCTCAAAAGGACAGGAAAGATGACCCTGAAAGAGAGAAAATATTTTCACTACACTTAAACATACTACATAAAGTCTTATAGTCATGATTTGACATTTCACAATTCCATACAGTGAAATAAATAATTTCTAGGAACTAAGAAACAATTTTTTAAACAACATTTATTTTGGAGGTACTGTCTCCCACCAAAAAATAGAGTAACCTAAAAACCTACTACCTACTTCATTACAGAAAGAGAAAATGGAACTCCCAGGCATACATAGCAGGGATATTTGCAGAGTTGCAGGAAAAAAGCATCTCCTTATATTTCATCATTGTGAAGAAACTTTTAGAAATATAAATATCTATGCTGATATAATATAGTTGATTAAGTCTTTGTGCTTTAAAAACAAAATTTGGGGGCACTTGGGTGCTTCAGCCAATTAAGAAGCCAAGTCTTGATTGATCTCCATCTCCCAGTCATGGGATTGAGCCCCATGTCAGGCTCCATGCTTAGCATGGAGTCTGCTTGAGGATTTTTCTCTCTCTCTCTCCCTCTGCCTTGCCCCCTGCTCACACTCTCTCTCCATCTCTAAGATCAAGCAATCAATCTTTAAACAATTTTTGGTAATTACTCATAGAGATAGAGAATTATTCTCTGTAAGTCCATGATGTGAACTGCTTGGGTGATAGGGATCTGACCCTGTTTTATGTATGGACTGCTAGGCTGGGTAGAGGAGTTGGTGGTAGAATTGGATCAAAATAAAAGAGCTAAGAAGAGGAAACATTTCTAAGGTTCTTATATCAAACTAAGTGTCTGCATCGAGAGCTAATGAAGAGGCTTTTTAAGCATGCAAGAGACAGGATCAGAACCATGCAGACAATAATATGGATGATGGATTGGAAATGGGACAAAATTCAAGGCAAGACTAGGTAATTATTAGAATTCAAGTAATGTTGGCTAGAAGTGAAAGGCCCTAAAACTAAGCCAGGAGCAGAAGTAACAGAAAAGTGAAAACAAGTGGAAAACTATCAGACTTAAAAGACTAGGACTTGGCGACTGATTGGATGAGAAGGCTGAATGAGAAGGAAGACTGTGATGGTTGCCAGATTTGGGGCTTGGCACTGCTGGGCCAGGATAGTTAAATGATTTACAAATGCAGGTTTAAGTTTAAATCCTAGTTGCTACTTCCTAAATTTGTGAATTCCAACAAGTTATTTTATCGTGTTGAGCCTCCATTTCCTCATCTGTAAAATTAAACTGATAATAATATTCCCATCATAGAACTATCATGAGAAGTTATACTATGTTACAAATGCTAGCTTTCAGAGACCATCCAAAGTACTTTTGAGGCTTGTGGATGCATTGAGATAGACCAATCTGCCATCCAGACTGCCATTTTATTAATATTATATTACCAGAATGGATAGACACACGAAGAACAGAAAATGAATGTTTCTAGTCTTGCTTCAAAGTGGATATTCTGGGAAAAATGCTTATATAAGAAAGTTAAAAACCCTTTCTTTTATCTCATGACTGTGTCTGCTCTGGTTTGGCTTACATATGTTTATCTTGGATGACTTTTATTCTCTCTTTCGTTCCTTTCTAGATGTCAGGGCTTGAGACTTCTCCCAGCTCCAGGTTCAGTGGATCAAGTACTCAGAATTAGTATAGATCCCACACACCCACTAGGGAGGAATGGTAACAATTAGAGGATTAAGTGGTTTAATAGAAAAGGAAATTGCATAAGAAGTAGGAGTAAAATTTTAAAATTCTGGATTAACTATGACTTTAAACCCCAATACTTTAGTGGAGAATCACAGAATACTTAAATATCCTTAATACCACCCTAATGCCTATTGCCCACCCCTCTGTAAGCAGTAAGAGTGGCTACTGCTTTTGTTGTGATGATGATGATGATGGTGATGATGATGATGATGATGATGATAATGATGATGGATAGATGGTGAACTGAAGCATTGTCAAAGACTGTTAAGATTTCTCGAGGTACATAAAAAAATCAAAGAGGAAAAGTCTAATTGGAAAAATATGTTTGTACTCATTTACTCTAGATACATGAAATAAGTGATATCTCTGACTAATATTTGTCCTTCAATATTCATTCTCCTCTTCTTTTTCTTAGTAATAGAACTTTTAGACTCAGCCAAAGACTGTACATTCCAATCTACTTTGCAGCTGGGTTTGACCACATGACCATCTAGCTAATGACATATGGGTATAAGTGGCAAGTGCAACCTCCAGGTCACATTCTTGAAAGGAAGTTGCTGGTCCCTCACTTCTTTGTTCCTTTCCTCATGGGAATTGTATGAGTTTCAGTCTTGTGAACTAGGAAAAAATAGAAGAACCCCCACACACCTGACTGACCTTGAGCAAAGCCACTTATAACCCACCTACCATCACACACTGATACATGGGAGATCACTAATTTCTATTTTGTTTTAGCCATTGTATTTTTTGTCTCTTCATTATTTATAGTAAATAAGCCTAATACATGAAATAAAATACCTGGCACAATGCCAATCAACTGTAAAACAAAACAAAACAAAAAACTCCCACATCTTTAAAAGACATACAAATGATAAAAATGTATCATTTAAAGATGGTGTCTAAAAATACTATTGTAATTAAGCATTCATTCCTTTGGTACAGAAATCCCACCTCTGTATCATGCATGCCTATTATTTGAACTTCACACATCAAATTTATTTGACTTTTGGAGGAACATATTGTGAGTGTAAGTAGAGATTCTCAAGTATTTTTTTTTAAGATTTTATTTATTTACTTGACACAGAGAGAGAGACAGTGAGAGAGAGAGCAGCAGGCAGAGGGCAAGAGAGAGAAGCAGGTGCCCCGCAGAGCCAGGAGCCCAATGTGGGGCTCCATCCCAGGATCCCAGGATTCCAGGATCATGACCTGAGCCAAAGGCAGGCCCTCAACTGACTGAGCCACCCAGGTGCCCTCAGGTATGTTTTTAAATATGCATAGGCTTCATGAGTATTACGGCTCTCTTGACCCTCAAAAAACTTATCATGGAGTATTTGTCTTGGTATCAGCACCAACAGGACTCAATTTATTTACCAGACAAGGCAGGGAGTCTGCTCCCATATTATGTATACTGGATGTGTATGAAAGGCTTAAAGCTATGTAACATAATGTGACGATGATCACAATGCTAAAGAAGCAGAGAAAATAAATGTGAAACTAAAAAGAGAAAAAGCATTTTTATTTTATTTTTTATTTTTTATTTTTTTTAAAGGTTTTATTTATTTATTTGACACAGAGAGATCAGATCAGAAGTAGGCAGAGAGGCAGGCAGAGAGGCAGGAGGAAGCAGGCTCCCTGCTGAGCAGAGAGCCTGATGCGGGCCTCGATCCCAGGACCCTGAGATCATGACCTGAGCCGAAGGCAGAGGCTTTAACCCACTGAGCCACCCAAACGCCCGAAAAAGCATTTTTATGTTCACAAAGAAGTCCAAGTTTCTTTTGTTGCCTTAGTACCAACACTCCCACCCAAGTACCTGGTCTTCTTTACACTATGCTTTGACATTGAATGTATTGAATATACCCTGAGGATTCAGTCAGTATTATTCTGGTACCTTTTAAATCTCCCAGGTTCTCCACATGTACACATGCTACTAAATCCCCTGAAACTCCACTGATCAGATTGCTTCCCCCTACAATTACAAAAACCCTGAATTTTTATTTCCATAAATGGAAAGTTGCCAACTGAACTAAATGATAGGTGGACTTCGAAAGATCACTAAACTAGAAGTCAGGCTCCTGCTTCTAGCTCTGTTATAAGTGACTTTGTTCTAGTCACATAATTGTTCTGGGTCCTAATTTTTAAATGACAGAATTGATAATTTTCTAATGGCCATATTCTGTATTATATATATATATATATATATATATATATATATATGGGTGCTATAAGAGGGATTTTATTCATAGGGAGCCAAATTTTTTGTTTTAGCATATTCATCTCATGAGGAATACATACAGAAAAGAATTTGTTGCAAAGGGTGTGTGCGTCATATGCTTCAATGTATTTTAAAGTGAAAACTCCAAAATTATGAGACTTTAAAAATATTCAAAATCTTTTATTGAGTGACTACTAAATGCTTGGCCTGGGAGATAGAATGGGGAGTAAGGCAGACTTGGTTCTGCCCCTACAGAGCTCAGGGAAGGCAGATATCAAAAAAAGTAATAACATGCATGATGAGAAGTAGAGTAGGCTTTCGCTACCTATAATTAGGGGACTTAGGATAGTCTGTGTAGGAGATAGTTTTGGCATAAAGAGAGAGAGGTAAATTTTGAGGATGACTTTTAGGGAATAAATTATCATTTCTTTTGTGCAGAAGTAGAGTTTAGAGGTTATGTGGTCCTAGGTTTGAATTCCAAATCTGCTATACACTGTGCCATCTTGGGTAACCTCTTTAAAACAGTTTTCTTAACTGTAAGATGGGGATGATAATTGCACCTACCTCATAAGATTCTTAGCATGATTGGAGGAAATAGTGTTATGTCTAACACAGTAATTATACCGGCTATCATTATAATTTTTAATGAATAGTATTGTGTCTTTGGAACTAGTGTAGCATTGATATCAGTCTTTCAGCTGTCTCCAGGAATCCTATAATTGTTAACATAGTCCTGAGTTGCCCTAGAAATTTTCTTTTTTAGAAATTTTTAAGATTGGCAAGAAATCTGTAGTGTATCTGAGACAGGGCTTCATAAAACTTTCCCGGGCTCTTGTCCCCACCCTTGCCCAAGGTGGGGGTGGAGAGGGGAAGCAGGAAAGGAATGAGAAGACAGCAAGGAACAAGACCTCTCAGGGAGCTCCAGCATATGTCCCAGAGCCCAGTACAGTGGACCAACTGCTGTTCCAGTGAGATGTGGACTTGAATTTGGGATGCAAGATATAAACCTGTGGTAGATCACGATCTGTTTAATTTCAGATAGTGATCAAAAACAGAGTTGACAAAACAGAATAAACAAAAAAGAATGACAAAAACAACCCCATGGGGGACAAGAGAAAGTTCTTTCTTAGCTCAGTTGTAGCTGTATAAGAGAAGGTTGTATTCCATCCAAGTCAACCAGCAGCAGCGTACTCTCCCAAATGCTCTCATGCTTCTGCAGGCAGACTTTCCAGTTGGCCAGACAATGAGGTGTCTGCAGTTACATTTTCATCCCTTCCGCTTGACCCTTCTAGCTTCCTTGATAGCCCCCTCTTCATTACTCCAAATTGGGTTCAGTTGCCTGAAACTTCTTTCTATCAGCCTTGGTTCATACAGCATAATATGGTATAATATAATATAATATAATATAATATAATATAATATAATATAATATAATATAATACGATATGATACGATATGATATGATAACAATATACAGAGGAATACAATTAGTTTGGGAAAAGCTGGGATCTACTCCAGAATTAGTGTATTAACATTTAAAATGACTAGGAGCTTGACACCTCAGCACCTAACCCAGAATCTAAACTGATTAGAAATTGACAATAGTTTTTATTTACACACACCAATCTCTTCATTGGAAAAAGAATTAGGTAAATGTAATCTAAATTTCCTCAATGTTTTAAGGATTCCTTCAGTAGCATCCTCCCCACAGAAGACCCCAGTCACTTGACAGAGAACTCTTTAAATTAAAATAATAATAATAAATTTGAATTTATTATAAAAACCAACAATAAAGCAAAAACTAACGTGGTGATGAATTTTATTTTGCATTCAGCCCAGTATGAACAGTAGCATCCTCTACTTGGGTACTTCCAGCTAATTTCTTTGTGAACTTCTAAATGATGTTGACATTGATATTATTAACATCTATCACTGTATAAAGCTTTATAAAGCTTTCAGCCCAAACCACCCTGAAGACTAGCAAAATTTAATGATTCAGACTCCTGGCACTTCTTTGAACATAAGTCAGAGCCTGGTGTGGCGTGGCAAGAACACTCAGGGGAACCTCCGTCTACAGGCAGCACGTGGCTCCAGTGACTCGCAGATGCTAGACAGAGAGGCCCTGGAAGGATACACAGATCCTTAGATACTGTCTTTAGATACAGCAGTCAAATCTTTTGGGGACTTAGGGCATCTCCTCTCACAAAAGATAAACATTCAATCTCACTTTACATGTCTTAAGGGCAAAAGTGTCCCACATCCCTTTTCCCATATGAAAATATCATTAATTTTCCCATTAATAACTTCAATAAAAGATGTCAAAAGAGCAATTCAGTAAGACTCAACTTGTATTAATTTGAGATATACATAGGAGAAGTAAAAATAAAGTGGCTGCACAGTATTAGCAGGAAAAAAACTGGAAAATATGGTTGAACTGGAGTAAGATTTGAATCATTTCAAAGATGAATTTAAAAAAATAACTCAAAGAAAAAGGGAAACATGACAAAAGCTTCCAAAACTAAAAACTTTTTACCTTGAGGTCTTCAATTACGCTACATAATGAAGATGGAAAGCTTTATCCTCCTAGTTAACACTTCCTGCAGCAAATGACAAATAACAACCTATTGTTTGTTTCTCAAAGTAAGAAGCCAGCCAGACATTGAGAAAAACTAGAATTGGGAGGATTTTTGCCTTTTCTGAGCTAGTTTTTTGTGTTTTGATATCGGTATAGTAAAGCTCCTACTGTGGGGTGAAATGTAGAATGTTTTGATCAGTTACCTGGGATTTATCTTAATCACAGTCTGTAAGATGCAAACAAAAATATTGTTATGAAGAAAGTTTATACCCACAGGTCCCTGGAGGGAGAAGGCCCAGGACACCCTGCAAGGCCACACAGGGAATATCACGGCAAGCCTAGAGGCAAAGGGAAGGGGAAAATGTAGGCAAGAACCTTACTGTAGTTTCAGGAAGGTGGGGGTCAGCAGGTTTATAATTTTCTAGTTTGGATAATTTCAGGAGTCTTTGGGAGATAGGGGCTAGTTGTGTGGTACCTGGCCTGGGGTTATTGGTAAAAGTGGCCCTGAGTTTGAGAGTCCATTAGAGGAAGTGGTTGGGTATGTGGGCACTGAATTGGTAGTTTCTATACGAAAGACATGCTAGCATCTTGCCAGGAATCTCTAGGAATTAACTATCACTGGGAGGGATAGTCCTTCTGAGTTCAGTAAGGCCCCAGATGGCAAAGCATCAAAATAAAGAAGCTAGACCGCATGATTATTGCATAGAAATATGTCATACTTCATAACTGAGTCTGAAAAATATTCAGCCACAATTCATAATGAAAACAAAGAAAACTCCGAAAAACGTTAAAGTTTTCTCATCAATATATAAAAGCCATAGTTTAATTTTAACGGCTAATTTTCTTCACTACCATTTGGAATAGTTCATGTTTAAGTGTAAATTTTGCAAAACTTGGGGTGTCTGCATGGCTCAGTCAGATAAACATCTGCCTTCAGCTCAGGTCACAGTACTGGAGTCCTGGGATAGTGTCCCATATGGGGCTCCCTGCTCTCCCTCTCCCTCTGCCCCCCCAACCTGTGCTCTGGTTCTCATTCAAATAAATAAACAAAAACATTTAAAAAATCAATAAATTTTGCACATTTTTTATTTCTGCTTTTCTTATTTCATTTGCTATATTGAAAGATGTGTATAAAATGGTATGACATTTGGCTAAATGTAAATTGTTTCAAAATTAACCACACTGTACCTTTTTAAAAAAATACTGTATGAATAGCAAATGATATTGTTTCATACTAAGTTATTTAGCTATGGCAAAAAAAAATTAAATAGCTCATAAACCTAGTACAGGTGAAACAATATTATGACTTTTTATTTAAATATAACCTATTTCCAGATCTTTAAAGTGACCAATCAAATATGGCTCAGTGATAACTGTCAGTCTATCAGGATTATACCACCTCTCATACAATCAGGTGTTTCTAGGGATAATGGATCAGTCTCCTTTGTTGGGCTCTCCTCTTCTTCTTGACCCTTTAAGTTCAGAATGCTTTAGAGCTCAGTTTTGGGGCCTTTTCTGTTCCTATGAATATTCATTCTCTTAGTACTTTTGGCTAGACTCATGATTTCAAATCCCATCTGTATGTTTTTAACTCCCCATTTTATTTCTCAAGCCCAGATATCTTTCCCAAATTTCAAACTCATACATCTAACATTCTATTTGCTTCACTTGAATCTTTGATAAATATCTCAAGCTAAACATGTCTAAAATGGAGCTTTTATTGTCTCCCCCAAACCCTGTCCCACACCTCCAACAAACCTTTTTCTCCCATATCTTTCTACAGATCAGTTAATGGATGTCCATATTTCCAATTAGTCAGAATGAATAGGGCCTTCTTGACTCCTTTTTCTCTCATATGCCATGTCCAATCCACAAGCAAATCCTTTTGGACAGCCCTGTCCAGGTTTCACAGCTCATTTTTTTCTGGTGCAAGTTTGGGAACCTAAGTTTGTTTTAAATCTCACAGAGTTAAGTGTTGTTTTAGTCTGCATTCATAGCCTCTTTGATAATATAATTTCCTCAGGCATTTAGGGGGCTCTTTATCTATTTTTTTGCTGAAATTCCTCATTGATTTTTGTGTTCTCTTCTACATTTGTCCCTTTAATAGAGTAATCATAATTATTTTAAAGATTGTCTGATAGCTGCAACATCTGTGTCATCTCTGAGTCTGTTTCTGTTTATTGTTCTATCTCCTCTCAGTAGGTTGTTTTCTCTTGCTTTTTAAAAATCTTATAATTTTTTTTACTGACTGTTGGACATTATGTGTAAGACATTAGAGACCAAAATAAATAGTATTTGCTCTTGGATAGGAAAATACCTCTTCTTCTGTCAGACCTTTAGCGTGGGCTTGAGTCAATATAGTCAAAAGTTGAACTAGGTTTGGCTATTCTTTTTGCTTTTGATGCATTCAGTGTGTCACAGGCTTCAAATTCTTCTAACAGTTGAGCTACTACTCCTTGTCGGGTTGGATGGGAGACAGAAGGCTAAAGGCTTTCTCTTATTGGTTCTGCTCCACTTTCAGCCTTTGATCTCTACTCCCACACTTGCCCCTCCCCCAATAGTAGAATGCTGTTGCAGGAGAGATTCTCTATTGTCCTGTTCCAAACTCATTCTCTGGCAAGTCTTATACAGCTGGGCCTTGGAGGGTGAGTTTTTTCAGTATTTCTACACATCCTACCCATGGCAACCAAACTCTGTCTTATGTTCGGGTTTCGTCCAGTGGCAGTAGCACTTTGTTTGGTAAGATTCAAGATCCAAGATGGTTTTTTGTTGTTGTTGTTGTTTTTTGGTTTTTGGTTTTTTTGCCTCTCCTCCATAAGGAGGTGAATTTTGCTTCTATTCCTCCCTTAGATGCATTGAGTTTTTGCCTGTAACCTGTAGGCAAGAATGTTTGCTGCCTCTCCTCCCAGTGATTTAAACTTTTTGCTTCACACAAGAGAAGAAAACAGGGAAGCCAGTAAGGCCTTGTGCTCATTTCTGAACAGTCACCTATTATTTCTTCATACCTGCCCTAGTGATGTGGCGCTCTCAAATCTTCTTCCCTGCCACCAGTCTTTTTGTGAATACCCTGTAAAGGCCTATAGGAAAACTTGAGGATGAGTGCAATCTCCCCTTGTTTCTGGAACGTCCAGCTATCCCAGACTGACGCATCAGTCCATATGTGTCTTTAATTTTTTTTAATTTTAGCTATTCTTTTTTTTTTACCCATTTGCATGGTGGCAGCCAGTTTTTCCCCTACTCTGCTATATGTCAAAAGGTTCACATGTTCTAGCTCTCCTTGAAGGAGCTTGTGCCTCATTGGAACTCAGATTACTCAGTTACCTTGTGATCTCAACTCTCTGAACCTCAAGGAAGGTTATGGTCTTATTGATTAATTACTCTTTTTGTCCTCAGTTTTTAGTTTCAGTGTGATAATATTTACAACTTTGTACATCCTAAGTGGAAGCTGAATTACTGTGTTTTTCATTTTTAAGTTATAGAAATTAATTCTGGATGATTTAAGCAGAAAATATTGGTGTATTGACGTATCGATACTGGGGAATCAATAAAATCAACAGGTAAGGTAAAGAAACAAGCACAAATTAGGCAAAAACTAGGGTAACCTACTGAGAGGAGATAGAACAAGGACTCCTTAATTCTCTTGTCAAGTTACCTTTATTGGAAGGAATGAATTCTAACTATCCTACGTATTTTTTATATGCAAGAAAATGTTCTTATTAGAATTCTGAGCAAATGACCACAAAATAAATGTTTTATGAATTAAATTATTCATTTTTGTCATGTATTTTGTTTTTGCTTGCTTTCATTTTCTTGGTCTTATTTTTGAATATTTAGATAATAATGAGCATGTGAAATGCTAATCTACTTTGTTTTGGCAGTGAGTTATAAGGGAAGAATAGGCAATAATATTAGGGAACCTATTTTTACTCACTGAAAAATGCTAAGTGATCATGTGGATTATTATAGGTTACTTTAAGGAAAAGAGAATAATAGCCTTTGGAAGATAAATGTTACCTCTAGTATAAAAAATACTTTTTAAATTTATATCATTAGGTGAATTTCACTAATTATTCTCCATATCCTGAAAGTATTATGGGATCTATTAGTCTTGGCAGTGATTTAAGCCAAAAGGCAAGGTCAGAGGCAGTACAGAAATATATCTGATAGAATTATTTCTTGTGAGTCAGATTTTCATTCCTTATACTTCTAAGGAAATTTCTCTTCTTGGAATGTGAGAGTGAGCCAAACATTTTGCAAGTTTAATTTTGTATTATTTGCCTGGCAAATGGAATGGGTTTTCCTAAGGAATTGGCCTGGTGATAAAATGTCATGTGTCTGGGATACTTAGGTCCACAAATGAGAGGGAATATACCAGCTCCTCTTAGTGAAGCAGTAGAGCAGAACAATAAGGATGGGAACTTATGAATCAGAAAGAGCTAGATTTAGAAAAACTTGGACTTAAGTCCAACTTTGGGAATTTCTAGCTTTGTAACACTGGGGAAGTTACTTCATACACTGAAAGTTTCAGTTTTTAAATCTATAAGATGGGAGTAATATGGTCTCTTCATGGGATTTAAATGAGGATCATATGAAGTAAATGAAGTATTTAGTATAGTCTATTTTACTTATTGAAAAGTGAATAAAAATAACTATTATTATAAAAATTTCTATTATTATTAGTTCCCTTACTATAATAATCTACCAGGCTCATATCTTCCCCAGGTGATTTAGGTTAAATTACTCACAATTTTTTCTGGAGATGAACTTGATGAACTGAAATCCTGTTATTAACAAATTGGTTTATTATAGTTATCAACCAGAAGTGTTACAGTCTCTCTCTTAAAATAACCAGACGTGCAAATTAGAGTTATAAGAACAGAGGTGTCTGTCATTGGAGTAGCAAACAGAAAGCCTTAAACCACATCCTTGATGGAACGAAGAAGTAGGGTTACCCTGGATAAGAAGGACCATGTTCCTTCTTCAAAACACCAGTCTTACATGGAAAACTTCCACAAGACTGAAGATCACTGTTTGGGGGCCAGAAAAGTTTGTAGTCCCTCAAATCCAATCATAAAATCATAGAGTCAAAGTCAGTAGGGCAAGTATTTGAGAGTTTTTATTTCTGATATGCTTTGTTGGGGATTTATTTTGAATCTTTCCTTCCTAAGTGAAAGAGGGGTAACATTATATTATGGGTTATAAGCTAGATAAACTAGACTTTAGTCCTTGGACGAGTCTTTGACTTCTTTGACTCTGGAAAATGGTCCTGTGACTCAGTTTTCTTCTCCATCAAACTTTGATTACAAAATTGTTTCCTTAAACTTCAGTAGCTATGGGTAGAGTAGAGGCACTGTAACTACAGCAATTGGTATTCTTGCTTTCCTTTCCCACCTTTTCAGGATTCTTTCTTCGTCTTCTCCTGAAGTACCTTTGATTCCACTCAGTGTTTTCCTCAGTTATTTCAGGGAGAGAAATGAATCTCAGAACTTAGGATATCCAGTTATCATAGGGCATTTGCCATTTTCCTTCCCCTCTGCTTGAGCCTGTAAGACACCAGAGTCTGTTGCTGCCTTTGGTGCTGTTCCTCTCTAGTTTGCTGGTATTGCCAGTTCCTGTGATAAGTTACTGTCCTCAAAATGGGCGCAGCTGAAATTAAGAAAACAAACAAGAAGAAATAGCCTCCAAATTAAACAAAAAGACTCCCACCCATCTTTGTCAGGGAGGTCCCAAATATTAATGTTTTGTGCCTTCGATGTCTTACTGAGTTTCCAATAAAACAGACTTTAGTTTTTCTTGAGCCCTCATCTTCCCAGGACGTGAACCTGACAGCTGGGCAAGTTTAACAATGTGAAGGTAGGAAAGAGAATGAAAAGAATTTTAAGTAAATACTAAAGATGACTCTGGAAGAGTACATTAAAAAAAAAACCTAGAAGAAAAGAATACTTTCTTAGGAAAATATACATTATCACAAATGACACAGAAAAAGTGAAAACTTAAGTAGACCAATTATTACAGAAGAGATGGAAAAAGTGATTAATGGTTTCCTTTTGAAAAAGGCAGCAGGCAGATGGATTCACAGCTGAATTTTTAATCTGACCATTAAAGAATAGATAACTCCAATATTATTTAAACTATTGTGGGACTTAGAAAATTCTCCAGTTCATTTTGTGAACCCAGAATATCTCACACACCAAAACCAAAGAAGGACTACAACAACAACAATGACAACTAAAGTATGGGCCAATTTCATCTCTGACTATAAAAGCCTCATGTTTAAATAATATATTAGAAAATATAATAGAGGAATGAACCAAAAGACTAATACACTGTGACAAAACAGCCTTCAGTAGAGGAGTAAAAACACAGTTCAATTCCAGGAAGTCTAGCTACATATTGATTACATTAAAAATTAAAAGGGAAAAACCCAACCTTTATCAATAGCTGGTGAAAAGCCATTAGATAAAGGTCAAGCAACCAATGCCAAGAGAAATTTGATGCAAAACAGGAACAGAAGGAAATTACTAATGTAATAAAGAAAAGCCCAATAACAAATCTTAAATGGCAAAAATTAAATATTTCACTTAAAACCAGGAGTGAGACAGGCCACACTATAATCACTTGTATTGGCGATTCTAGCAAATGTAAATAAAATAACAGGTATAAATAACAGAAAAGATAAATTTCCAGATACTGATGATATGCCTGTTTTCTTAGAAAACTCAAGAGATTCTCATGAAAAAACAATAACAGAATTTGTTGTGTTGAATTAATAAAAAATAAGTTACAGAAATAACCCATTTCTCTCTACTCAAGCAAAATTTCATGGAAAAGTAAATGGGAGGAATATTTCATTTGGAAGACAAATGCCAAAAAAATAATTTGGTAAGAAAAGTGCAAAACATATATGAAAAAGTTACAAAAATATTCTTGGGAATTGCAAGATAAAATAGAAACAAATGAAGAAGTCTATTTTATCAGATGGAATGACTTACTGTTGTCAACATGTTAATTCTCCAAAAGTTAATACATAAATTTAATGCTGTTCTATTTAGTCTCTTTATTCTCTAATGTAAAATACCATGTAATCATTGAAAAGAGCCTTAAGTTCCAAGTATCCACATACAATAGTAATTGTGAATGAGTATAATCTTTAACTTGAGGATTTCTGAAGATTTTTCAGAATGATCAAAAGAATACTGAAAAATCAGTAACAATTTAATAAATACATTTCTGTATAATAAATGTGAATACTAGTCTCGCATTTCCTTTTCAACAAGTGATGGGGTTAAAGGGTTAAGTCTAGGACACTGGATGTTTGTGAGCCCCATGCTGCTGTGCTGTATGGTGTGGTCAAACTGGTCAAAACTTGTGCATTACAATCACTTATGGTGATTTGTAAGAATATAGATTCCAAGGTCTCACCCAAGAGTTCTAGGAATCAGAATCTGTAGCAAGAATTTAGAAATCACTGGCCAACTCTATGGGGCAATGATCACTTCTCATTTTAGGGTTTCTTTTCTGAGCACAGAAACCTAGAAAAGGGTACCCAATGCTTCCATTGGGAGGACTCTCATTTAAATCCTCTTTGGAAATGACTCATTTCCTTTTAAGGGTGAGAGTTGAGAATAGATTTTAAAAAACAGATAAAAAATAGATTTTCTATTGTAGCAAAAAATGCAATGTCCAACTTTATTTCTGTGTAGCAGGAGGCAGTAAAGGTATGTGGAAAGCAATGTCATGTGTTGGTTTGGGTTTGAAACCAGCTTGACCACTGTCAAGCTATGCTACCTTTGACAAATTAATTGTAATTCTCAGTTTCTTCACCTATAAAATGAGGATGAGAATACTACTTCACATGATAATAGTACTTACCTCAGAAAAACTACGATTAAAAAAGTAATCTAAAACAAACAGAAAAAACCCTGCTAAATATTCTCAACAAAAGCACCTTGGGATGCTAATGTTACACCTTGGCCTTAGTATGTGGCCAACACAACACATAATAGGTACTTAATATTCTCTCTCTCTCTCTCTCTCTTTATCAGAAATCCACAGTGAGAAGTACATTTTATTGATTTCAGTATGTATGTGTACTGAACGCAGGGTTTGAACTCATGACCTGAGATCATGTTCTGAGCTGAAATCAAGAGTCGGATGCTTATCTGAGCCACCCAGGCACCCCAGGTATTTAATACTCTTGAATCGAAGTTCAACATGGTGTGGCTCACACTGTAGTTTTATCAAAGGCATTACCTATTTTCTTTCTCTCTAGCTCTCTTATTCCTATCATTCTAAAAGTAATATTACTTGAATGTTCCCAGGTCATGCTGGTTTTGTGAATACAAATAAATTCACCTTAACACTGCAACCTAAATAAGGTTTAATGATCATCTAGGTTTAACAATCACCTTTCCCCACCCGACCTCCCTCATTTATGACAGAAAATCCTCAGCTGGGTATCCCAGGTGCTCTGGAACAATTCCACTAATGCTCTACTGCTCTGGGCTCCTAGTCAAGTTATCTTGACCATGTATCAGCTGCCGATACCCTCTATGAAAATATGCCTTCCCTGGCAGAGCCCTTCCTTATTGGTGGCAAGGTTGCACGAAGGTCGATGGCAGATTGGGTGAGAGAATGGCCCTCTCCCCTAGCTCTGTGTCACTAGGGTCCAAAATAGTACTTCTTATACCCGAAACCACACAAAGTCACTTGTGAAAATAATTCCTCAGTTTCTGGCCCTAACTTCTTTCTCCAATAGGTTCAAAAGCATTTGAAGACTCTGTGGGAGAGGAGGGAATGCAGGCATCACACTATTCCCTTCATTCCTTTTGACAGTTTCTCAAGACCACTGGCACAAAATGTCCCCTTCCTTCTTCATTCAGAAACATACCCTGCAAGAAGTTCAACTTACACAAACAGATGGTGGGAGGTGTCACCGGTAACCAGGTTCTAAATCCCAGTTTGGTCCCAGGTAAACCACCCGAGACTTTTCCTTCCTTCTTATATCCCTATCAACTGGAGAAAGAATACTACTTCAAAAGGCATCTTGTCTACTGCAATTCTGTTCTGTTTTGTCTCCTTTGAAAGTGAAATAATTGCATGTGGAAAGAAGAATCACACATTTCTGAGGCTGAGGGCATCCCAGCCCTGAGTCACAGCTGCCTGGCCTCTCTAGGGATATCTGGTACCTGAGGTCGTCAGCAACATGGAACTCTGGGGATTTCTGTTTTGCTGGTACTGATGTGTGAACATTTACAATAACAGTTAACATAATAACAATGGCACATCGGGTAACCACTTAATTTTATTCCTTATTTCTCAAAAAGTTTCCTTAACACGATGAGAGAGTTATTAATGGCCTGTTTTTTTAAATTCTGGTAAAGTATATGAGGACCCATGACATTAAGTCCATTTAAAAACTCTTGCTCCTTTCTGGGAAGAAGAATAGCATAAAGCCTAATATAGAATCATAGTTTAAGGGTAGTATAAAGCACAATATAGTATAAATGGTTATGTAAAAATGATTAACAAAAAAGTAGTGGAATTCCTTCTAGCTCTCATGTGACGCTAACCATGAATTTTTTTTAAACTGATGTTTCCAGGTTAACTCTGGGTACAATACAGCCTCCTTTTTCAGATCCCTATTCTAACCTCAGGATGACATCCACCTGAAATATTTAAATGTCCCTTTCACCACCATGAAACCTAGTTTTCACAAAGGAAGGATAAATAAACTCACATTCAAGGGCCAATTTTGGATATGATAAAGCTTGTTGTATGTTTCCTGGAGCATTCTAGTGGAAGGACACTAGTCAAAAACTCCAGATTGCAATGTTTGTTCTGCCACTCATTATCTATGGGATGTGAACCCAGCACAACAAACTTTCTGAGCCCAGTCTACTTTAAAAATAGCAACAATGTCACCAATTTTACAGGAATTTTTAGAATAAATGAAGGATTAAAACTGGAAACATTCAGTGCAGTCCATAGTAGGTGCTCATTTATGTTAAAAAATTAACTCAAAAAAGGACAAAAACCCTTAATCTAGAGTAAATGGCTTTTAATTAAAAAAACATTTAATCCAGAGTAAATGGCTTTTAACTGTGGAAGGACTTTTAACTGAGGTATTTGGAGGGTCTGCCCCCCACCCCAAATTATATTTTAAAGGTAGTTGTCAACTCTGTTCTTTTTTTTTTTTCCTATAAGGAAAACTATACACTTGTCTCCACCTTCACCATGGTCTGAAGTGAACCTGCTTAAGCCTGGTTGTGGAAGGGGCAGGGTCCACACAAGTGCTTTCACTAAAGTGTAAGGAATGTCACGGCGGGAACTTCTCTTTCCAGTTCTATAAAAGTTAATTTCATATAAGGATATGATTTCCTCCCCACTCCCAAGATACTAATCTTTAAAATGGTGGAAAGTGAACCTGAAATATTTTTGAATTTCTTTAGTAATCTTTTATAGAACTGTTAGAAGGGTTTTCCAAATGTACATTTCCCAACTGCAGTGTTTCAACATTTGTGGAGCAATAACTCTGTGATTCAAGACTGTCCCTTATTTTCCCGTATCTACAAAGCACCTATACGAGGGGACCCACTTAATTTTATTTTCTAACTCTCAGGCTGGGCTTAGATACCTTTTAATTCTTTGCTCCACAAAGATGCTTAGGTAAAAGATCTGAGAAGCCCCTTCAAGGACTCGGATGTCCCTCTCCGTAAGACGTCTAGAGTAAGATATGCACCAGAAACTGGCGCCCTAAGGCCCCACTGTGGAGCAGGGGGAGGTGGCACGAAGGCAGCGCTCGGGCCAGCGCCCTTTCGCATCTCCCCAGGAGGGGACACCGCCCAGGCGCACCCGTTGCTAGGTCCTCTGTTTGCCGCGTTCTAAAGGAGCCCGGAGCGGAACCAAGGCAAACCCGGAGGGGGGAGTGCCGGAAAAGCTAAGGGATTGCGTTCGGTCAACAGTCAGGGAGAGCAGCTGCTCCCCTGCTGGTCCCTTCTGCCCCCAAGCGCTCCCGGCGCGCCTGGGAGGCGGAGGATTCCCCTCGTTCTTGGTTCCTCCCAGCCGTCGCCGGGCCTCGGCACCCTCCACGTCCAACCCGCTCCGCACGTCGCGCACCCCCGGTCGCAGCCCGCGAATGGTCTGGCCCGTCGGTAGGCGCCACCCCCTTCGGCGGCGACAGCTGCTCCAGCTGCTCCGGGTGGAGCGCCCGAGCCCCGAGCCGTGGCTACTGAGGGCGGCGGGCTGGCGGACGGAGCGCCAGACCACCGGCGCAGGCTGCCGGGCCCGGGGCAAGCGCCCGCGGCAAACCGGGAAGCGGAGGGGCCGCAGAGGCACCGCCTGCAGCGGGGAGGAGAGGACCGGGGCTGGGCTTTCCTCACCCCGGTGAGTACCTGCTGCCCCGATCCTCCCCGACCCCCTTTCACTGCCCCCACACCCCCGCGGTATCGGCCCCCACCGGGGACGGTCCTTGCTCCAGAGACACCGGCTCCCGTGGGAGCAGCGCAACCGGGAGCTGCTACTGTTCGGACTAATGATTCAGCACCATTCGTGCCCCGAGAGAGATTTGGGCAGACTGGGGGAGGGGGTGGGGGTGGG
>LNAC01000042.1:6796034-6824243 GCA_002007465.1 Ailurus styani
TAGGCTTCAAAGGTACCACCCGGGCGGGCGGGGTCGGGTAGGGTGAGCAAGGAGGCTCCCTACTGGCTTGTTCCGTAATTCCGTCCTTTTCCCAGAGCGTGGTACAAACCTCTCTGAGTGTGCGGTGCAGTCTTTCAAGTGTGTCGGATTACTGTCTTTTTCTCACATGCGAGTGAAGGATGGGGGTCCTTGTCTATACCTGTCAGTTTCTTTACTTCTTGCTCCACTGGGTATCTAATTCAAGCCATCGTCCACTCAGTGTTTCATTGCATAGCATTCCCCTGCTAATGCGTGAAATAGATGCTGTGTCCAAGTTGTCTTGTGTTCAGAGTGGGTATGCTTGGTCCTGGCAGAGGAGGGAAAGATTTAAGGGAGGTAGAAAATAATACTTTCAGAGTCTAGACACTTACTTTTAGATATATTATTTCATTTAATCATCACAACTACCCAGAACCAAAGGTGGAAAATGAGGAGACTAGAAGTTAAATTACATGCTCAAGGTCACAGAACAGGAATCTGAATACAAGTTTCCCTGACTGCAAAGTCCATGGACCTTCCCCTGTATTACAGAGTTGTGTGTCCAAGTGTAAGCGTACATATAGATGGCCCATTAGAAATTAAACGTAAAATTAATTTTCATAAGAGTGATCTCAAATAATAGCAACAACCTGTAAACTTAACTGTCTATGGGATTATTGTTCTTTTAGTAAGAAAGGGCTTTGAATTATGTGGAAAAAACCCCATTTTTTTAGAAAGGATATGCCAAAAAATAATATCTGGACAACACTGCAATGGACAGCTAGGTCTAGCGGGAGATGTTTAACACGTTTTTGGCAGTGATATATGGTGAATGCTCAAATGTTGGAAAAATCAGTTAGGAAAGTAAAAACAAAACACCTGGAAATCTTTTTCTTTTTTAAAACTTAATGGAAACATTTGCAGTAAGAACAGTTATCTAGTTCATGGGGTGTGTGACTGAACTGTTTTTGTGGGGTGTGTCATCCCATGATAGGGTGACAAATAAACCCAGACTGATAATGTTATTTGATTCTTTTCCCCTGTGATTTGGCATAGTAGGTGATAACTCCATTTTACAGACTAGGAACTTAAATAGAAGGTTCAAGATCATATAGCTAGTAAGTGGTGAAATCTGGACAAACATTGACTTAGAAAAAATACATGATTTGTAGCAAAATGTAGTTCTGTATATGGGGAGACTGCATTGATTTGTTTTTGCTGTGTCCTTCAGAGTCAACAATTATACTGACCTGTGTACTCTTTCTGAAAAAATAACGGATGCTGGGTTTTTCTTTGTCTGTTGCTTGGCCATTTGATTTGCTTTCATTTATGATTTATATATTCTCCCTTAAGATGTGAAACTCTTGATGTCTCCGGAGGCAGGTTGCTATAGTACAAATGCTCATTATCTCTAAGTACTGGAATAGTACTTGATGGCAGATAGGAACATAATCATCTTAGTCTGTCATTTCTAAAGCATTGAACTATTTACACTGGAGAATTATTAATGAAGATATTGAGAGACTAAAGCCTATTGCTAAATAAGGCCATAAAACAGAGGCACAAATTTATATATGTTGTTCACACAAGACTATAAGAGAAGTAGGATCCTGTGATGACTCTTAAATTTGATTTCTAGGAGGTCATTTCTTTTTGTTGTTTATATGGCTGTAGACTATCCTGAACCTCAGTGAGGCATCTTGCAGTCCAATCTGTTTAACTACAAGGAGGATGGCAGAATTGGTATGAATAAATAAACAAAACTACAATCCTACTGCTATTTTAAAAAAAAGAAAGAAAGAAAGTGAATGTCCTAGTGATGGTCAGTGGGAACATTTTAAAACAGAGGCAACACATATTATTGACCTACCATCACCAAGTATGAATATAATACCAACCTGGTTTTAGTACTGCATCTTTTCTCACTCTTCTCTCTCTCTTTCTATATAATGTATGTACTTGTTGAATAACCACTGTCTGCAGACCATTCAAATTCTTGACTTCAAGGAACTTAAAGTCTAGCTGGGGAGGTATTTACTTACACATGCGTAATTAACAAAATAATTAGAATTGGCCTAATACCGGGAAAAGGTGGTCCTATAAATGTTGTATCAACCCCTGAAGAAGGAGAAATCGTAGATGCTGATTGCATAAGAGAATCAGGAAACTCTTCATGGATGGAAGTGAATTAAATCACTCTGCCAGATGGCAAGGATTTGGATAGGAGAAGACAAAGCTAGACAAGGAGGTTCAGCTAAGTGCTCATACAGTGTTTGAATACACAGTGACAAATTGTGAAGAAACTTGCATATCAGGCACTGAAATCTGCTCATCTGGTAGTTATCGGGAACTAGCAGTGGAGGTTACTAAGCAGGCCAAGTTTCTCCTTGGCTGGTCTTGCTCATATTCTCCATATTCCTTGTTTCAAGCGCTCTTCCTGAAGATGATATAGTTCCTGGGTACTGATAGTGAAAGGATTAATTGTCAACTGAACCCAGAAGGAGTTTTCTATGCAAGTAATATTTTCTCCTCTTTCAAAGAAGTTTGCCTTTTTAATAGCTTTCCCTTTCCATTATAGAACTATGAACAATTTGAAAAACTATAAGAATATAAAAGGGAAAAAAAGGACCATACTTGTACTAAAGACAAGCACTATTAATAATTTGATATGATTTTGATATTTTCTTCCACTCTTTTTCCTGTGCATGGTTTTAATCCTGATATATATATATATAATTTTTAAAAATATTTTTACTTTAAATTTTATAACATTAATTTTTACTTAATTACAACTGGACAGTGAACTTTTAAAATATCTACATTATTGTCCATTAGGTAGATGTACGATAATTTCATAAACATTTCTCAGTGTTGCTATATTTTTGATGATAATAACTGACACTGTGGTGAACATTTTTGTTCATAAACTTTTTTCTATATTTTAGAAATTAGTTTCTTACTACAGAGCCTCAGAAATGAAATTTCTGGGTTAAAAAGTATGAAATCTTCGTTCAATTTTTTTTAAAATTGAGATATAATTGACATATAACATATTAGTTTTTAGTTTTAGGTGTAACATCATGATTTGATATTTATATATATTGCAGATGATCACCACACTAAGTCTAGTTAGTATCCATCACCACACAGTTACAATTATTTTCTCTTGTGATATGTAGTTTGACTATTTTATGCAACTTTTGAAACTCTACTAGATTCTGCATGTTCTTTGGACATTACAAATTAACTCTAAGATATTGGCATATTATTAATTAACACTCATGTTTGTGGTTCCTCAGATTATACTTTTTCAGGTACTCCCCTCTTTTGATTAGAAAAACTATTTAAATCATGGCTACTGGGCAAAATAGACAAAAGGTATTAAGAGGTACAAACTTCCAGTTATAAAATAAATAAGTCATGGGGATGAAAAGTACAACACAGAAAATTTGGTCAATAATATTATAATGACTTTATATGGTGACAGATGGTAGCTATACTTATTTGGTGTAGTGGTGAGCATTGCATAATGTATCACTTTGTTTTACACCTGAAACTAATGTAATATTGTATGTCATCTGTATTTCAATTAAAAAAAAAATCATGGGCAGTGGGAGAAAGGCAGGCAGTTGGGGCCTGAGGAGAGAAGATATAAATGAAGCTGGAGAGCATGTTTGTTGAGAGTTGGCAAGAGTTTATAGTCAGAGAAGGGAATATATGATGGACTGCCTTCTGGTTTTAGCATTGTCTTCGTGGGCCTCAATTTCTTCCCCTCCATCCTCCCTTTAGGTATCTACCCCCACCCTTATCTCTTTCAAACTTCAACTTCTTCTATCCTCCTGTCTCAGATTCTTAGGTCTCCAGCTTCAGTATCCTGGCAATGCAAAGCATATGAACTTACTCTTGCACTCTAATTTAGAGAATCCACATAGGTGAGGGTGGGAATTTCAGACCTCCTTTTAGTTTTCAGCAGAAGCCCTGGTTACAAGGTACAAGAGAGTGTGGCGGACGTTGACCACTTCTGCCCCCTCTCCCTTGTACATTGCTAGAGACAGCCTATGAGAACAGTGGACTTTGAGAGACACAGAACATTCCCACCATCTCCCCTGAGCATTCAGATGCTTCCTTCCCCTTGTTTCCAGTAACCCTCCACCTTCCCCCTGTTTCCAATAATCCTCCACTAAAGGAAATTCCCCTCAAGGAGGAGAGAGACTATGCCTCCCTTACCCCACCAGTTGTAGGGACGAGTGAGACTACCTCCTTTACTTTGGCTGGGTCTCTTATTCCCCCAGTCTCTCACCGGTGCTTCCTCTGGGTCCCACCCCGATCCTAGTTGGAATATCAGAAGCCATTGCAGCGGGGAGGCCATTAAGGATCCCTGAGGACTAGCGGAAGTGTAGTCACTGGGATGTGAACGTGCCTTGAGGGCACAAGTAGGGAGCATAGGCAGGTTTTTATAATGTGCCATTAGTCTTGGGAGACCTGAAAAGAAATGAAAACTGAAGCATCAACTTTATAAATCCAAAATAGCCCCCCTTTTTAGGACCTGACAGATGATTTCCGGTGGAAGCCGGTCATTGAGGGAGAATATGTCCTGTGTTTAGTTGAGACCTATTATTTAAAACAATTTCCTTAAGTTCTTAGAAAGTGGCAAATTTATTTCCATTCCTCTTAGGTATTATCTGTCAAAGTTGAACTGGGCTTAGTCAACAGTTTCCCTAGGGTTAACTTAAACAACTTAAATTTAAATACTCTTGCCTATTTTTCTCCACTACCCTTATTTCTGTTAATTTCCATTTAACATTTATTTGTTTACACACTCCTGCCCCATAGTACACACAGTAGTTGACAAAGCCAAAGTGTTGGGATTGTTTGGGCTCTGGGAAAGTGAATGATAAAGCCTTTACACTCTTTTTTCCTTCATTTCTTGCAAGTGACTGGTTGACCTATGTTCCTTTGACTCCTTTGAAGGTTTAGAGTTAGGTGGTCAAGTGATCACTGGGTATTCTCCGAGGCTGACCCAAAGGTCTGAGAACTGCTCTCCTTTGAAACTGATGATATTCTTGTTTCACTGGGTATGCTGAACCATCCACATTGTTTAATTTTTTTAAATTGTGTTGCGACTCCTGAGTTTCCAAACTTCTATGTTATTTTGTTCTTCTGCTTAGCCATGTGAAATGGAATATTATGTTTAACAAAGGATTATTTTGAACATTTCTATCTCTTTTACCCACTACTTTGCAAAGTCTGGCCTGTGTCACATCTAATTCAACAAGATGGCATTAGCTTATTTTTACACAGATTCTCCTTTAACCTCCATTAGTGTATTTTCATGAAATGGACTTTTTAACGTAAATTGAGCATTTGTAGATTTGGAAGATGGATCAGCAGTAATCCAGGCAGCAGCTTCAAGATTATTTTGAGGCTTTTTGTTAGATTCGAATTTTAGAGCTGCTTAAGTATACCTCTCTTTTAAGGTAGTACCATCTTTCTTTTGTAAGAGAAGTGATCCCACTTAAAACTTGTTTGTGTAAAATCTGTTTTAATTGATGTGGTCCTGATACTCAGTTTGACAGGTTTTATGATATGGATAGCCATACGTGTGGAGTATTGGTAGAAGTTAGCAACTATGGATTTAATTTGAATCATTATGTTTCATGGGAAAATTTTCATGTGTAGTTTTGTCGTTATTACTATTTTTTCAAGGTACTTAATAAATAAAATCTGTAACCATGTGTGATACTCAGTGATTGCTTAAAAAATCAGGACAATAATTTTAGCACACAACTAGGTTTATATTTAGAATCAGTCAGTCTGCAGTTACCCAACAAATATATGCTAGCTACTTTATGGAGAGGAGTGATAGAAATTAGATACTTTTTATAATCAGCTTGATTTACATGAAACCAGATGGAGGCATTTTCATTTAGCTTCAGGTTTGATCACATGCAAGATGATAATATTAGTTACTTAGCATGTCTTAATCTAGAATATTAAATATTATTTCTTCATTTCAACAATGTAAAAAAATCAAGTGAGAGAGAGAGAGGAAAAAAAGGTGTAATTTGCATGCCCAGTCATAGTAGGATTAAAAATTGATCTACAGCTACCCCTTTAGATACCAATTTTGGTAATAGATACTCGTGTTTACTCTTATATACAAGCAAAAAATGACTTTTATTCATTTAATGGATAGTTTTAATGGCTTTACTTCTTTTAGGATATTTGAGGAAAAAATAACTTGTCAAATTCATTGAACATTCATTCATTCATTCATTCATTCATTTATATTTTTTAAGTAGGCTCCACTCCCAGTGTGGAGCCCAATGCAGGGCTTGAACTCATGACACTGAGATCAAGACCTGAGCTGAGATCAAGAGTTGGAAGCTTAACTGACTAAGCCACTCAGGTGCCCCCACTGAATACTTTTTTAAATCTCTGACATCTACATTTAGTCCACATCAGCGTCCCCCTTGGTCAACACACACATTTTAACCCATTATTTTTGGAAAATTGAAACAAGTTATTTCTGCAACTTGCTACAAAAATTAAAGGAAAATAGACATCTTAAATATTAAGAAAAGTTTGAAAGAGGGGTGGTGATCAGTGCTTCTTAAAATCAGGTAGACTTTATGTGGAAAAGCTTTTTTACTTGTCAAAAATCAGTGCCAAATGAGTATTTCAGGAAGAAAGAAAAGTTTACTGCTCCATATGTGAGGGGGCTGTCATTTGAGAATAGGAGGCATTTTCTTTTTTAAAAATTTATCTTGGGCATAGAATATGTGATCGCTATTTTCATCCTCAACTAAGGAATTAAAAGTTAAATGTGTTCCTCATTGGTTATAGTTTGGCATATTTACTTCAATAACATGCTTCAGAGTATATCTGTGAATTTTGTTTTTAGAACCCATAAGGAACCAGAATAAATATAAATATGAAGTAAGATTCCTAAAGTGTAGGTTCTTCTTTTTTTTTTTTCTTTTAAAGATTTTATTTATTTGTCAGGGAGAGAGAGATCACAAACAGGGGAAGCAGGAGGAGTGGCAGACAGGGAGAACCAGTCTCCCTGCTGACCAAGGAGCCTGGATGAGGGACTGGATCCCAGGGTCCTGGGATCATGACCTGAGCTAGGCATCCCTAAAGTGTAGCTTCTATTAGGAATAAAATTAACCAAATAGACTTAGCAATATATATGAATATGTATATTTAGATCTCCATATAAAATTACCTAATGGTCAGATAGATTTCCTCTCTTTGATATAACTGAACAACTTTTGGTATCATGAAATTGATTATCATGCTTTCTAGAAGAAAAAGGTAATAACTTTTTCTTTCAGAGTAGTATGAAAACATGATTTTTGTATTTATTTGAATGATTTCTTTTATTTATTTATTTATTTATTTATTTATTTATTTATTTATTTATTTATTTATTTGACACAGAGAGAGAGATTACAAGTAGGCAGAGAGGCAGGCAGAGAGACAGAGAGAGAAGGAAGCAGGCTCCCTGCTGAGCAGAGAGCCCAATGTGGGCCTCGATCCCAGGACCCTGAGATCATGACCTGAGCCGAAAGCAGAGGCTTTAACCCACTGAGCCACCCAGGCGCCCTATTTGAATGATTTCTGACATTTTGTAGGCATTCCACAAGTGCAACTTTTTCTTCCACTTAATATTTAGTATTACTTTCATATAACTCTTTATTGTGATAAAAAACACATGACATAAAATTTACCATGTTAACCATTTTCAAGTACAGTTGGTAGTGTTACATTTTTGTGAAACAGATCTTCAGAACTTTTTCATCTTACAAATCTGAAATTCTGTACTCCTTAAACAGCCTTCCTTTCCCCATCGCCAAGCGCCTGGTTTTTATGACATTTTTTTCTATTTTTATCAATTTTATTATTTTAGATACTTCACATAAGTGAAATCATACAGTATTTGTCTTTTTGTGATTCATTTATTTCACTTAGTATAATGCCCTAAAGGTTCATCCATTTTATAGTATATATGAGGATCACCCTCTCTTTTAAAGCTTAATAATGTTCCATTGTATATGTAGACCACATTTTATTTATCCATTCATCTGTCAATGGACATTTGGGGTTGTTTTCACCTCTTTGTTACTGAAAATAGTGCTGCTGTGAACATAGGTGTGCAAATATCTCTCTGAGACCCTGATTTCAATTCTTTTAGATGTATACCCAGAAATGAGATTACTGGATCACATGATAGTTCTATTTTTAATTTTTTGGGAAACTTTCTGCTGTTTTCCATAGCGGTTGCACTATTTTACATTCCCAACAGTGTGTAAGGATTTTAATATTTCTACACCCTCACCAACACTGGTTATTGATTGATTGATTGTTCTATTGTAGTCATCCTAATGGGTGTTTGGTGATATCTCATTGTGGTTTTGATTTGCATTTCTCTGATGATTAGTGCTATTGAGCATCTTTTCATGTGCCTGTCAGCTGTTTGTATATCATCTTTGGAGAAATGTCTACTTAGGTTCTTTGCCTATTTTTTAAA
The DNA here is from genome assembly GCA_002007465.1 of Ailurus styani. NCBI lineage: Eukaryota > Metazoa > Chordata > Mammalia > Carnivora > Ailuridae > Ailurus > Ailurus styani. The sequence goes on from LNAC01000042.1 coordinate 6,804,586, forward strand.
TCTGGTTATTGGATTTTTTTGTTTTTGAGTTGTTGGAGTTCTTTCTATATTTTGGATATTAACCCCTTACAAATATATGATTTTCTTCTACTCTATAGGTTGCCTTTGCACTCTATTAATTGTGTCCTTTGATGTACAAGAAAAATTTTGTTTAATATAGTCCCATTTTTCTATTTTTGCTTTTGTTGTCTATGTAACATTGATTACTTTTAGCATTTTAAAATTATATTGACAGAATTAACTCAATATAATTTTAAAATTCTTTCCTACCTTATTCTTTAAAGCCCACATATTATTTTTGAGACTATGGAATTATGATGACTGTAATTATTTAACAAACTGAATTTTGAAAGAAACTTTTTTTGGAAGAGTCACTTTGTAAAATGTCCAGTGTAAGAATTTAGTTGTTATAATTTAATCACATGTTAATAGGAATTGTGTTAAACCTACACATCAATTTAGGGAGAATTGACATCTTTATTGTGTTCATTCTTCCAATCTGTATACATGGAATTTCTCTAGGGTTTAGGTCTTCTTTGATTTCATTTATTAGCAATTTGTAATTTTCATTATACAGATATTCCCCATGTTTTGTTAGAATTTTTTTTTTTTAAGATTTTACCCATTTATTTGTCAGGAGACAGAGAGAGAGAGCGAGCAAGCGAGCACAAGTAGGAGAGTGGCAGGCAGAGGGAGAAGCAGGCTCCCTGCTGAGCAAGAAGCCCATGCCTGACTCCCTTCCAGGCCTTTGGGATCAGGACCTGAGCCAAAGGCAGTTGTTTAATCTACTGAGCCACCCAGGCGTCCCTTTGTTAGAATTATACCTAATTATTTCATTTTGTTTGGAGCAACTGTAAATGACATTCATTTTAATTTGTTTCCATTTTTTTTGTTGTTGTCAGTATATAAAATTGCATTTGGTTTTCATGTATTGATCTTGTATCCTGAAACCTTACTGGTCACATTTTGGATCTAGGATTGTAGAGCCTTTGAGATTGTTTTTTTGTTTATCATCTGCAAACCAAGACACTTTCTTTCCAGTCTGTTAAAATTAAAATAAATCTTTAATCGTTTTTCTTGGGTTATTGCAAGTGCTAGAAATTGTAGTATTGCCAAACAAGAATGGTGAGAGTGGACATCCCTGCCTTGTTCCTGATCTTAAAGGGAAATTACTCAGTCTTTTACTATTAAGTATGATGTTAACTGTAGGTTTTTTGTAGATATTCTTATTAGGTTGAGAAGATTCCCCTTCTGTTTCTAGTGTACTGAGACTTTTTATCCTGAATGGAAGTTGAATCACATCAAATTTCTTTTTGCATTAATTAATGTAGACATGACTTTTTCCTTAGCCTCTTGATATAGTGGAGTACCCTGATTAATTTTTGAGTATTGAATGAATCTTGCACACATGGAATATATCCTTTTTGGTCATATAAACACATCACACACACACATATTGTTGCATTAAATTTGCTAAAATTTTGTTAAAGATTTTTGTGTTTAACTTCATGAGGGAGATTAGTTTTAGTTTCCTTTCTGTTGTGCTTTCTTTATTTGTTCTGGTTGTTAGAATACTACCAGCCTCATGTGGTACAAAGAAACTACAATTTGTTGAATTGGGTGTTGTGTCAAATTCAAATATCCAACCTGAGCAGGCTATTAAAATAGTTCTTTTTCTAACTACATTATCTCTGTGCTGCCAAATTTTTTCATGTATTTCCAACAAAAACAACTTCTCAGAATAAATGTAGAAGTGGATATGAGAATCTGTGCTCTATGAAGCAAGATGTTAAAGAGATTTTAAAAAGCACAAAGCACCACTCATTTCTTTTTTTAAAATTATAGTTATTTAAAAATAAAGTGTTTTGGGGCGCCTGGGTGGCTCAGTGGGTTAAAGCCTCTACCTTTGGCTCAGGTCATGATCTCAGGGTCCTGGGATGGAGCCCCACATCGGGCTCCCCACTCAGTGGGAAGCCTACTTCCTCCTCTCCCTGCCTGCCTCTCTGCCTACCTGTGATCTCTCTCTCTCCTTTCTGTCAAAAAAAAAAAAAATCTTAAAAAAAAATAAAGTGTTTTTTTAATATACAATGATTTTCAACATGTAACACTTTTAGTTTCTAATAGGGTAAATATTAATAGAATAACCTACAAAAACTAAAAGTCAACAAAATTTAAAGAGTGTTAAGAGTTCCAACACCAAAAAAATTTGAGAATCACTACTAAGACAATCAAGACAGGAGAAAAGTGAAGCCAAAGGCATGGGCATGTGCACGTCACACTGGCACTGGTTTTACCAAGTTGGTTCATGTGTTTGTTTTCCTTTTTCTCCACTAAGACTTTTATTTCACTGAAGATGCTTTTTCCTCCACACTGACTCACTGATATGTACTCCTTTCCCCTAGGGATAAATATGATAAAAAGACCAATAGAACCTTACAGTGCAGTCTTTATGAAATGAAATCTCTTAAAATTATCCCCATTCTAATTTTAATAAGTCCACGTATAGATGGACTTATTTTAAGTTATAAGTTATAATAAATAGAATTATAATATTCTGTGATTGCTTATGCAAGGAAGAAGTAATTTAAAATGTTTTGTCAAGAATTGACTCTAAGATAGTATAGGAAATATTTGAATTATTGTCTTTCATTTTGATTATTATAAGTGGTTTTTCTTTTGTACTTTTCCCCAGTACTTTATTGCATATAACTTATATATTATCTAATGTACAGTTTGGTGAGTTTTTATAAGATTTTGGTAATAGCATTTGAAGATACATATTTTGCAATAGGATGAACATGAGATTTTCGAATCTGAGAATATCAATGAAGAATAAAACAAGGTGAAAGGAGCTAGGAGAAACATTAGCTCACAAAATCCATGTTTGAAATCCTGTATGTCTATTAGAGCTGGGCACACGCTTAATTTTGAGTTTTCTAACTTCCAGGCAAAGAGGAAAACATGAAAAATGTAATGATTGAAAAGCTCACCCATGAGAAAAACAAATCAGTTGCCTAAGAGGAACAAAGTTGTTCTTCTCTAGAATCCAGAATGAAATTTCTCCTATAGTTTCTTTAAAAGTGGATTCAGTATAGTGTCATACAGTTTCCTCAACACCCTTACACCTAAAATTAGCAGGATTCATTGGGCTATTTTTTATAATGTCCTTCATCTAGGCCCATGGTGTGGCTCTGTGTCTTTGGGGGAAATAACCTCTTGAGATCTGATTATTTTCTTCTCTAACTTGAGAATAAGATCTACCTTGATAAAGATTGTATGTGCTCAATAAATAACTATTCTTTTTCTTTTTTTATTTATTTAGCCTAATTATTTTTTAAACATCTTAATTTAATTTTATTTTTTTCAGTGTTCCAAGATTCGTTGTTTATGCACCACACCCAGTGCTCCATGCAATCCGTGCCCTCCTAATACCCACCACCAGGCTCACCCATCCCCTCACCACCCTCCCCTCCAAAACCCTCAGTTTGTTTCTCAGAGTTGACAGTCTCTCATCGTTCATCTCCTCCTCCGATTTACCCCACTTCACTTTTCCTTTCCTTCTCCTAATATCCTGTTCTGCCATATGTTTTAGGAATTCCTTCATGCATATTATTTTGAGGGGCAATGCATTTAAGGCTTTATTCCTTCAAATTAATTTGTTTTCAGTCAAGTAAAGAATCCCATGATTTGAGAGTCTGCTGGGTTGAGTGACAGGGGCTTACCAAGTTTCTGTTACCTAACTAGAAGGCTGTTGCAGCTATGCACTAAAGTAGACTAAAGGAATGATCCTGGGCTAGTTTTAAAACTTCCTCCAAAGTCAGTTTTGCACCACAGAAGAGTAGGTGATGGAAGTCCCAAACTTACAACATGGAGTGTGGCTTCAAATGCTTGTTTAAGGTGGCACAGTCTTCTGTACAAATGAAAGATGTGGAACTACCACTTCCACCTCTCTTACAGAGAAATTTTTTTTTCTTCAGACCAAAATATTTTTTCTAGAGTGCTTTTTAAACCGTCAGTCAAGTCTCTATAGAGGGAGGCTGAAAACCAAATTGTTGGGGTTTGGTAAATTCTCAGTAAAAGTTGAATTAGGCTCCAGACTTTTTGAAGAGAGCAGTAAAATTAGTTTGTAGTAGTTTTGCAAGCATTCCAGGTTAATTTTCTTCCTTAGTAGTCCTTTAAAGTCAACTATCAAAACAATGTAAATCAGTGTTTGACTTTTAAAATCTTTTGAGTCTTTATTAGAGTAGAATTTTCTTTCAGTAGTAATCCCTGGAGAATGCCTTAAGCAAGTGTAGTTTGTATCCATTTTCCACATCGTTAAAAGCCTTCTGGGGCAACCCACGAGGACTAACTCAGATTTCACTGTGGTTGCCTGCAGCCTTCCGAGGCTAGAGCACACTCTCTTCTCTCTGCTTCAGGGAAAGGCCCAGATCTTTTTTGTCCAAACTAATTTGGTAGGAAAGTCGTGGTCATCGGTTCGGAGTCAATTAGGTACTTTTAATATGTGTTGAACTAATGAATGAATTAGGATCAAGTTTATATCCTAGCCCCCATAACTGTTTTGAAACTATAAGCAACTAATTTGATAATAACATAGCCAAATGTCTTTCATATGAGAAATTTCCGTTTTCTTCACTGCCAGATTAGAATGTCCAGGTTTTAATAAAGGCTCATTTGTTTATAATATATACATAATATAATTCTATTAATTATATGATTACTAGTTATTAATAATTATGAATAGATATTTTATGTTATAATAAAATTTTAGTTTTCATTTACTTCTCCTTCTGCAAATATGAAAACACCTCCTGCTTTATTAGAATGCTTTCTGGTATACTTTGGATTTAAACTGATCCTTAAAAAATGAGTTATAAAATGAATTAGAAAAGTCAATTATAAAAATATTGAAAGATTGAAGATTAGATTTATACCACCTACTTATTAATATTGCTTTCATGGTTGGATTTGTAGTTTTTCATAGGAAAGCTAGAGGAATGTTTGATTTTTGGCAAAGGGCATTTCTTCTCTATGATATATAAAATCTCTAGTATGCCATTTTAAAGAGTGATTAAGAGGAATGATCCTTTCCTTTTTTTCTTTCCTTTTTTCTTTTTCTTTTTTCTTTCCTTTTCCTTTCCTTCTCTTTTCTTTCTTTCTCTTTCTTTCTTTCTTTCTTTCTTTCTTTCTTTCTTTCTTTCTTTTTCTTTTCTTTCTTCCTTCCCTTCCTTCCCTCCCTCCCTTCCCTCCCTCCCTCCCTCCCTCCCTTCCTTCCTTCCTTCCTTCCTTCCTTCCTTCCTTCCTTCCTTCTTTCTATACTTCCTTTTTATAAACATGAAACTATCTCCAAAAGAGTTTTATAAAAGCTATCAGGAATTTCAACCTAGTATAAGTTAAGTTAATCAGAGTTTCACTGCAGCAGGGAAAAAGCAGATGCTTAAGGGAATCAGATTTTTTCTAGGNATAATTTATCTGTCTCATTTGAGTTTTGGATATGGTTCTGGTTTAGGGTCTCTTGGTTAGGTTGCATCCTTTTATTTGTGGGTTCTTGTCTGAGGAGCCAGCCACATGGACTGGGAAGCTGAGAAAGAAGAGCTGCTTCGGTTCATATAGCCCTCCTGGGCACATTTGTAACTCAATCTCCCTTTCTGACTGGTGTCTGCGTCATTTTTTATCCTGATGGCCCACTTAAGTAGTTGCTTCAGACTCCATAATAGATGAAGGGTTATTATTTTAAGTCTATGATGTTTATGTATATAGTTGGTAGGTGAGAGAAATAGTATATAAAATCTAATGCACTAAAATGAAGAAAATAAGAAATCATTGTTTGTTATAGGGTACCTAGAGGGAGTTACGTTTAAAGTATGAACTTAAGTGTTTAGTGTAGTATAGGTGAAATAGTTACATAACTCTTGTTAATGGAATTAAATGAATAAGGAAAACATTGTTGTATCCTGAAAACATATCTAAGTTGTCCAATCTTGGGCCCAAGGTATGGCTTTGGAAATTATTAATTGTAACTTCCCTTACCTCTTTTTCTGGCTCCAAAGTACCACATTTGAGTTAAGATTCAAATGTAGCAAGTTCTGAGTTATGCCTACTTAGAGTCCCCCTGTCTGTGCTCCAAGAGGAAATACTTGGCTTATGACCAATTCTTTACCCTCTTTGGTTATCATCAGAGCTATGGATGCTGCAGGCTTTTTCTTCCTGAGATGAATCAGCGATGCTGTCTGCCGGTCAGCTCTAGCCTTGGCTGGCTGTTGACTGTAATAGATGGCCCTCTATACTGTTATGTGAAGCTGCATAATGTAGAAGATCGTAGAGCCATTCTATTGGGGCCAAAAATTTGAAATAAAGAAATGGTTTGTGGTTTTCTTTTTTCACATTTTAAGATTGCATAAATTTGTAACTATAAAATTTGAAGGTTAACTTTGCAGAAAAACTGGCAGAATTTTTCACATGGATTACTGAAATAGATTTTTATGGAGCATGCTCTCTGGCTTTCTTCCAATTTTAATTTTCATTTCTATTTTATTATAACTTTATTTTTTTCTGTCTTATTATAACTTTAAATAACTTTCTTCAAATGCTAAATAAATTTCAGTTCTAGTTTATTTAAATTTATGTTTTTTCCGTAGCTACTTGGAACTTACTAGATACAGTGGATGATATCTGTTAAAAGTCTTAATTATTCAGATTACTGTGATAATATTTGACTTGGCTGGTCAGGAATATAAGATATTAAACTCATATGTTTGTATATTTATATATATTTATGTATGTGTATATGTAATATTTATTTTTAAAATACCTTCTTGAATGGTTAAATAGCCCCAATATTTCAATAAAGTCAAAAAATGGGAAAGATTTAAAATGCCTTTATTTAGATGAATATAGATGATAAAAATTTTGATGGAGTTAAGTTCAGATCAAGAGAGAATAAATGTTTTTTTGTTTTAGATTTGCATTTTAGTAAATATTTTTTTCCTATTATTCATAAAATGGAAACAAATCCATTTTATGGATTTATTTAGCATATTGAGCATATTATGCATATTTAGCATAAATAATACAACTTATTTAGCATATTTTACTTGGTAAGTACTCAATAAATTTAATTTAATTTAATAACAAGTATAGCAATAGGCATTGGAGAAGGTGTTTAATATTAGAATAAGATAAGAGAGTAAGCTTGTGGAAAAAAAAAAAGAATAGGCTGGTATAAACAATGTAACCTAATCCAGCAGAACTAATTTCAAAGTTCATCTTTTTTGATGTAGGCTTTGGCAGAGAAAAGTATCATCTAGACTAGGTGTGGATAAGCCAGATGTTAAAGTAACTCTAGTGCTAATTTGTGATTATTCAGAAAGTTAGAAGATGTGATTCATTCTTAGTTTGTATTTTGTATCATCAAAATTTCATGAGTAAAATACTAGAGAGCTGCTGTCCCTAATTGTTAAAAAAAAAATAAGCTATGCTATATATCAGGCTCTGTGTTTTGTTCCTATTTCTGAGAATGAGAGACACTGCCCTTTTTAAATCAAATACTTTAAAAATATGATACAGTGTGGTTGATACTGTTAAAAGTAGTTAATAACAGTTAATTCTGCCTAGGAGGTGGAAGAAAAGGAGGGGACAACTAAGCTGTGGTTTGAATGCTGGGTAGCAAATGAAGACATTGTAGGATTAAAGAAAAACAGAAGTGTACACAATTCAGAAGACAAATAACAAGGGTACTTGGCTGGCTCAGTCATGGAGAGTGTGGCTCTTGGTCTAGAGCTAATGAGTTTGAGCCCCACATTGGGTGTAGAGATTACTTAAAAATAAAATACTAAAAAAAAAAAAAAGAAAATGAATAGTGATTTCAGGATTGTCTTTTTATCCTATGATTTTATCCCTACCTAGAATAACTTTCAAACATATTTGACTGCAACTCATGGTGAGAAATATGATTTACTACTTGCCATATTACACACACACATACACACACACACACACACACAGAAATAAAAGTTTCAAGACTCAGTACTTACAGTTAATACTTTTTCTATTACATGCAGCGCAGTCTGGCACTCTTACATTTTTTTTTTTTTTTTACATTTTTTTTAAAATTTTATTTTTATTATTTGCCCAAGGGGTACAGGTCTGTGAATCATCAGGCTTACATCTTTCACAGCATTCACCGAAGCACAAGCCCTCCCCAATGTCCATAACCCATCCACCCTATCCCTACCCTCCCACCCCCCAGTAACCCTCAGTTTGTTTTGTGAGATTAGGAGTCTCTTATGGTTTGTNNTCAAGATTAAAAGCTTTTGCACAGCAAAGGAAACAGTCAACAAAACCAAAAGACAACTGACAGAATGGGAGAAGATATTTGCAAATGACATATCAGATAAAGGGCTAGTATCCAAAATCTATAAAGAGCTTCTCAAACTCAACACCCATAAAACAAATAACCCAGTCAAGAAATGGGCAGAAGACATGAACAGACATTTCTCCAAAGAAGACATCCAAATGGCCAACAGACACATGAGAAAGTGCTCAACATCACTCGGCATCAGAGAAATACAAATTAAAACCACAGCGAGATACCACCTTACACCAGTCAGAATGGCTAAAATCAACAAGTCAGGAAATGACAGATGTTGGCGAGGTTGCGGAGAAAGGGGAACCCTCCTACACTGTTGGTGGGAATGCAAACTGGTGCAGCCACTCTGGAAAACAGTATGGAGATTCCTCAAAAAGTTGAAAATGGAGCTACCCTACGACCCAGCAATCGCACTACTGGGTATTTATCCTAAAGATACAAAGGTAATGTTCCTCAGGGGTACGTGCACCCGAATGTTTATAGCAGCAATGTCCACTCTTACATTTTTATCTATTCTATTATTTAATTTAAAAGTACTATTGAATCTCACTGAATTGATTTCATGACCTTCTGTGGGTCAAGGTTTGTTTTTGAAAACAAAACAAAAACAAAAACCTGTACCAGAGCTCAGAATTCATAAGGAGGCCCCTTTAATACTACTGTGCAGATTTGCAAAGCAAGTAATTGATTTTTTTTCTCAGGAGAGTTTGAAGATTATAAGAAACAGACTGACAGCTTTAGGATATTTACAGTTCAGAAGGCGACATGGTATAGTGCAAAGGTTTTGAGAGTTGAACAGATCTAGGTCTTTGGCAAATTACTGTATCTCTCTGAGTCTCAGTTTTCTGTTTTGCAAAATAGAATTAATAATACAATCTATGAGAACTAAATGAAATAACTATCTATTTAAACAGCAGTTCTCAAACTTGGCTGTACATTTAAATCACTGGGGAGCTTTAACAAATTTCTGTGCCCAGCCTGCATCTCAGACCAATAAAATTGGACTGTTTGGGGCTGGGACCCATCCATCAGTATTTGTTTTCTTTTAGATATATGTTTTGCAAATATTTTCTCTTATTCTGTAGGTTGTCTTTTCACTTTTTTTTTTTATTGTTTCATTTGCTGTGTAGAAGCTTGTTAGTTTGACGTAGTCCCACTTGTCTATCTTTGCTTTTGTTGCCTGTGCTTTTGGTGTCATATCCAAATTATTGCCAAGACCACCATTATGAAGCATTTCCCCTCTGTTTTCTTTTATGAATTTTACAGGCTTATATTTAAGTCTTTAATCCATTTTGGGTTGATTTTTAATGTATTGTGTAAGATCAGGGTCCAGTTTCATTCTTTTGCGTGTGGATATCCAGTTTTCCCAACACCATTTGTTGAAGAGACTATCCTTACCCATCACTTATTCTTGGAACCCTTGTTGAAGATAAGTTTACTGTATTTACATGGCTTTATTTCTGGATTTTCTGTTGTTCCATTGGTCTACATATGTATCTTTATGCCAATATCATACTGTTTTAATTACTATAACTTTGTAATATATTTTAAAATCAGGAAGTGTCATGCCTTCAGCTTTATTGTTCTTAAAATCGTTTTGTTTTCTTGGGGTCTTTTATAGTTTCATATGCATTTTAAGATTGCTTTTCCTATTTCTGTAAAAAGTGACTTTGGGATTTTGATAAAGATTACACTGAATCTGTAAATCATTTTGGGTAGTATGTACATTTTAATAGTATTGTTCCATTCTATAAACATGGGATGCCTTCCATTTATTTGTGTCTTCTTTAATTTTTTTCATCAATGTTTTGTAGTTTTCAGTCTTTCACATCCTCAGTTAAGCTTATTCCTAAGTATTTTACAGGCATTGATATTTTTTAAAGCTCCTTTGGTGCAGTCTATGTTGAAATGCCTAATTGTAAAGGCTGTAGTGCAATGTGTGGAGCATGGTAAGTGTTTGGATCCTGTCTGGTTCCCTTGGTTAATCATATCAACAATTATGATTTTTAAAAAAATATTTTATTTATTTATTTGTCAGAGAGAGACACACAAGCAGGGGGAGAGGGAGAAGCAGACTCTCCGCTGAGCAGAGAGCCTGATGCTGAGCTCAATCCCAGGACCCTGGGATCACGACCTGAACTGAAGGCAGACGCTTAATGACTGAGCCACTCAGGCACCCCAACAATTATGATTTTAAATCACTAACTTTTTTGTGGTGCTTACTGTGTTTTAGGCAATGTGATCAACATTTTTCATATCATGTAGAAAACACTGTGCTTTGTTTTGTTAGTGTTCTGTCAAATAATAGAATACCATATGGCTGACATAAAAAGGGAGAGCACTTGCTTATTAGAGAGGAAATCATCAGGAGCTCAGTTACCCAGGTAATTATTTTAATGAATTACGGAGTTAGCTTTCATTGAACTGCCTCAGTAATATTTATTGAATACTTTCAAGTCATTTTAAATTACAGTTTAAACTTTATATAGTGCTTGCAGGGCAGGTATAACATTAATTTGTTACAGATAAATACCTCAAATATGTAACAGTCCTATTTTAGCAAAAGTATATCGATACTATGTAGTAGATGGTATCTGGTATATGTTTTCTAGATTTTACAAAGAAGTGAGTGTTAACCTACAAATGCTTCTGCCATGTTATCATTCACTTGACACCAAAATCTGTTAGGCTTAATGTCATGATGACAAGAACATTTTTCATTAACAAGGTCTATATTTTCCATTGTATGGAGTAGATATATTTAGGAATCTGCTGGTATGTTTTTTGCTATTGTTGTTTGTTTTGGTTTTGGTCTTAGAGTATTTATTATATTTATTTTGCAATATAATTTTCGATAGTAACTGCTTTAAAAAGGACATCTAAAATTACTGATTTATTTCAAATACATAATTTATTCATTTTCTTTGCATTGAAATAAAAATTTACTCATTCTTATTATAATCTTTAGTTTGCTTCTTGGTTTTCAATAGTGGTTTTTATAATGGTGACCAAGAAAGCATTTTTAAAAAACAGTACTTGTAAAGCCAAAAAAAAAAAAAAAAAGAAAAAGAAAAAGAAAAAAAAGCATTCTATTTTCATGGATGTTTTTTATGTTTTGCACATCTTCAAATAACAATAAATGATTTCTTCTATCCAGTAAATAGATTTGTAAATTGCTATATCAAGTTTGCTCAGATGAAATGCATGCTTATCTTGCTTATCTTATTTTTTCCTTTGTGCATTTTCTTTCACCCTATTAATTATTAAATCATTTGTAGGGTGCTTATAGCCTTAAATTTAAATGAGTTAATAGATTTGAAGTTCTTAGAGTAGTGCCTGGTGCTTATTAAGCATTTAGTACATGTGAGTCATTGTCAGTGCCAGTGACTTACAAAAATGCATAATGCACAAGTGTACTATGGTAGACCCAGATATTTGCAAAGGAAATTAAAGAACTTAAGTTTTGTGACTAATAATAAAAGTTGCTATTCCTGCTTCTCAGTGCACTTGAAAATGAAACGTTTGGTAAACCAACAGGCATCATGTATTCAAAGCTGAAATTAGATATTTAATGTCGAAGTGTCTGCTTCCAGGAGGAGAAATTATCTTCTTGAGACTTTACAGATAATTTAGTTTAAAAAGCTTTGCTATTAAGAATATTAAAAAAATTGAAGAATTTTAAGCCTAAAGAAGTGCTTAATCCTTTACATTGTTAGCCTTTGTAGATACAAGATTAAATTCACTCAAAAACAATAGAACAGTTTGGAGGTAAAATATTAGTAGAGAATGGAAGAACATTTTCTGAATGTAGGTTTTGAATGGAGGATTGTTTCTAGGGCATTCGAATATGATAAAACCCAAGCTAGGAATAATTGACTTGGGTTGGATTCTAGAATTTGTGAGAAGTAGCTAAACCATTGAGTTGAGTTTTATGAAGACTGACATGTGTTGTCCGTGTGATTATCTGCCCTGTCATCTTATTCTGCTGTCATCATTCTCAAATTATCTCCTTTGACGTTGTGGAACTGTAAGAATCTCTTGTGATTGAAAATTGAAATATAGAATGTGTCACACAGATAGGTTTTTAGGACAGCATTGTCAAAGTCCATGTGATTTACTTGGGATTAATGACTAAGCATATTGCGTAGAGGCTAATGAAATCATACTTTCCTATGCGACTAAAAAAGCTGGCTTGACTTTGCTTGGAAGGAAAGTGAAAGGAAGAAGGTGGGAAGGAAGGGTTGAAGGAAAATTTAACTTTCAACCCTTCCCTCCCACCTTCTTCTTTTCACTTTCCTTCCTTAGTCTTTTTCTTCCTTCTTCCTTCCTACTCCATATAAAAAATTAACTGCATCCTTTGAAAAACTTTTTCATGTAAATATGGTATGTTACATGTTTTTCCCTTTTCCCATTCCCTTTTCCTATGAGTTTGAGATATGTTAAAATGATCCTAGTGAAAAATAAGCCACGGCATTGGTCATTACCATACAACTATGTGTGGTTTAAGGTGCTGTGTTATGTCTTCCCGTCGCCTTTATTGGTTTCTAAAATGAAGATAGTGCTCATAGAGAGTTTACTGTAGAGGTCAGTCGTGATAGGAGAGATTCGGTGAATCTGAATGTGAATTGCAGTATAGGGATAAATTTGGGGCCTGGTGCAAGGAGGCATAGGGATCAAGTTTTTTAAAAAGCAATGAACTTGGTGTTGGATCTGTGTTCTAGCTGTAGCCGGTACCTTGTATGGCCTTAAGGAAGTTAACTAACTTCTTAAATAAACTAACTTCTTAAAAAAAAAGAAGTTAACTAACTTGTTAAATATCTTCTAAAAATATGAAATTCTTCATTTGTCACATGAAAAAATAAGTAGTCCTATTAAACTGGTCTTATAGTGCTGTGAAGGGCAAAGAGATTAAGAGAATGAATGCCTGAGTAAAACTGTTCTTTGCACATAAATGGAAGGATATGAGTCTTACCACTTGTAGCAATGTAATTTCATCTATTCATATGCAAAATGAGGATGATAATAGTACTGGTCTCAAAGTGTTTTTGTAAGTGTTATGTGAGATAATCTACATAAAGCATTTAACATAGTGCTTGGCACAGAGCAAGTATTCATTCATTCATTCAGTTACTCAACAAATATTTACTGAGTGTTTATCATGTCCCAGGTGTTCTTCTGGTTCCTTGGAATACACCTGTGAGCAAAATCAAACAAAGTCCCTGTTCTCTGCAAGTTTTTAGGCCAATGAGATAGAATTAATTAAAAATAAAGTTATAATTGCTACAGTAAGTACTATGAAGGAATGGTACCTGATGCTGTGAGAATAATGTCAGGAAGGATGGGCTCTAACTAGGCAAAGGCCAGGGACAAATGGGGGGTGGATTCCAGTCAGAAAGAATAACATGTGTAAGGTCTATGTAGTGGGTCTATGCAGTGGGTGGTTATGACACAGAGAGTGACAGAGAAAGTGGCAGAGAATCAGGCTGGATAGATAGGCAGGCTAGTAGACAATATCTGTTAGGGGTTCCATCAGGGAAGCAAAATCACTAAGAGTGATGTGAAAAAGACATTTATGATAGGGATAAGAAGAAGTTTATAGAGGGCTTGTATCTTGTATCTGGTGGCGGGTCAGCAGGGTTAGCAGTGAGAAGGAACAACTGAGATTAACTAGGTCCTACTAGGATAGATTGGAACCCATAAGAACAAACTAGAGCCTATACCTGACTTTTGCCCCCTCCAGTCTTGACAGTGGGGGTGACCTCCAGAAATAGCTGATGTTCTTTGCCAAGAGCTTCACATGTGCCTGGTCCAAGGAAGCTGGATGTGTCAGGATTCAGAAACCTGAAGATCTGGCAAGGAGCTGGATTAGCTGTAGGCTCAGCTCCTATCTCAACAATGGGAGCAAACAGATCATTGTCAAAATGTACAAGCAAATAGCGCATAGTGCCTTATACTGACCTTCAGAGCATAATGTCTATTGCTTTACTTGTGCCTTCAAAATTGCATGTAGATTTCTTTTTGGCTAACTAACCTGGAACTAATTTCTAGGAAATATTGTTAGCTCAGTTAAATTGACTAGTACCAAGGACTTTTTTGGAAAAGCCATGATGGCTTTTTTCTTGGCCATGATGGGCTTTTGAATTTTATCAGATGAGAATTGAAAAGCTCTCAAAGGAGTTTAAGCCAGCTAGGGTAGTTGGGAGAAAGACACAGGAGAGTAACATGACATGATTTGTGATTAGATTTGCATTTTTTTAAATTGGAGTGTAGTTGACACAGTCTCACGTTAGTTTCAGGTATACAATACAGTGATTTGACAACTTTAAATATTATGCTATGCTCACAAGTGTATGTCATCATACAATGCTATTATTTACTATTGATTGTATTCCTTATGCTCTATCTTTTATCTCCATGACTTACTCAGTCCATAACTGGAAGTCTATATCTTCCACTTCCCTTCACTCATTTTTTGCCCACCTCCATCCCCTCCCCTCTGGTGACCACCAGTTTGTTCTCTGTATTTATGGGTCTGTTTCTACTTTGTTCATTTGTTTTGTTTTTTAGATACCACATATAAGTGAAATCATATGGCATTTGTCTTTCTCTGACTTATTTCACTTCGCATAATACCCTCTAGCAAATGACAAGATCTCATTGTTTTTTTTATGGCTGAGTAATATTCCATTGTGTTTGTTGTATATTTTTTTGCAATCTATACTGTAGAAAGTCAATTGCAGGGGACTAAGCATGGATATCAGTATCTCTATTAGGAACCTAGTACAGTGGTCTAAGTGAGGGTTTGATGGCAGCTAGCCGTAGATGTGGAGGTTAAGGGAATGGTAACAAGTAGATGGGTTCTAGAGATATTCAAAGGGTAAAGAAAATAGGACTTAGGGACGGAATTACTAGGGGTTGAGGGAGAGGAAGGTGCCAAGATTGAGTTTGATTTGGATATTTTGGGTTTGCGGTGGCATTGAGAATATTCAGGTGGAAGTGTTCAGTAAGCAGTATGATATTAACATTAGTCATTACTGTAGTCGTAGATGCATCAGTAGTAGTTGTTAATGTTATTATAGTTGACTTAGTTTCTGGGAGCCTGAAACCATTTCTGATTTTTTATGGGTACTCTGTGTACTGCACATTTCCTAGCATAGAATAAGACTAATTAAAAAAAAATAACTTATTTATTTTAGAGAGTGGTAGGAGGTGGAGAGGCAGAGGGAGAGAGAGTCTTAAGCAGACTCCACGCTGATCTCAGAACCCAATGCAGGGCTCCATCCAACAACCCTGAGATCATGACCTGAGCTGAAACCAANTTTTTTTTTTTTAAAGATTTTATTTATTTATTTCACAGAGGGAGAGAGATCACAAGGAGGCAGAGAGGCAGGCAGAGAGAGAGAGGGGGAAGCAGGCTCCCCGCTGAGCAGGGAGCCCGATGCGGGCTTCGATCCCAGGACCCTGAGATCATGACCTGAGCCGAAAGCAGAGGCATTAACCCACTGAGCCACCCAGGCGCCCAAGAGTCCTATTCTTAACTGACTGGGCCACCCGGATGCCCCAGGACTAATTTTTTATATCTCTCCTTTGCTCTTTCACTACATGTTAGGCATAATCACACATTTCTACTCTTTTCCCAGGGGTAACCTCTCTACTTCTGTTAATTCTATCTCTTTTTGACTCCTAGAGGATACTCGTTGAGGGGTCAGTAAACTTTTCTGTGTGTGGTCAGATGGTTTCTATTACAACTATTCAATCCTGCCTTTTTAGGGCAAAAACAGTCTTAGACAATACATAAAGAAATGGGGGTGTCTGTCTTCCACTAAATGTTTATAGAATAAGTACTGCACTAGATTTGGTGTGTGCCCTATAGTTGGACCCTTGTGCCTAGCCTATTAGGCATTTCATTTCTCTTGTATTTTTAATTATTTTTAACATACTGGCTCTCAAACATATTTAAGTTTTTTTCTATCATATCCCTCCTCACCAAAACAAAAAAACCAAGAAATCAAGAAAACCCAAGTCTTTCCTTTAGATCTTTCCATTAAACTTCATGCCATCTTTTTTTTCCCCTGTTACTTTTTGAAGGTCATCTCTTCCTCCTATCTAGTAAACTGGTGATAACCGTTTTCTGTTGCTGTTGGCAAAATAATCACAACCTCCACTTTCCTAATGAAATGACTACTTCTTGGTCTTTTCTTGTTGGATCTTTCTTTCTGTAGTACTCGTATCTTTTTGGAAATCTTGTTCTCCCTTGATCCTGTGACCCTGGAATTTTTTCCTATTTCTGATGGTTATATATTACTACCTTTTTAAAAATTGAACTCACACACACACACAAATAAGTGTAACACATAGAGTAAGCTGCACACACCTTAAGGATACAGCTTGATGGATTTTTAAGTATGTGTATATTTTTGTAAACATCACCTAGGTCAAGATATAGAGCTTTTCCAGCATCCCAAAATGTTCCCTCATGATTGTTCTCAGTCAGTGGTCCCTGATCCTGCCTAGCAGTGACTTTTTTCTGAGTTCTATCACTTAATTAATTTATTTATTTAAAATATTTTATTTATTTATTTGACAGAGAGAGATTACAGGTAGGCAGAGAGGCAGGCAGAGAGAGTGGGGGAAGCAGGCTCCCTGCTGAGCAGAGAGCCCGATGTGGGGCTCGATCTCAGGATCCTGAGATCGTGACCTGAGCCAAAGGCAGAGGCTTAACCCACTGAGCCACCCAGGTGCCCCTTGACTTCTATAACTTTAAATTTAGTTTTTCCCATCTTTTACTTCTAGTATAGTTAACATACAGTGTTATATTAGTTTCAAGTGTACAATATAGTGATTCAACAATTCTATAACTTACTCAGTGCTCATCACAATAGGAGTACTCTTAATCCCCGTCACCTATTTCAGCCATCTCTCCACCCACTTTCCCTCTGGTAACCATCAGTTTGTTCTCTATAGTTAAGACTCTGTTTCTTAGCTTGTCTCTTTCTCTTTTTCCTTTGCTCATTTATTCTATCTCTTAAATTTCACATATAAGTGAACTCATCTGGTATTTGTCTTTCTCTGACTGACTTATTTCACTTAGCATAATACTCTCTAACTCCATCCATATCATTGCAAGTGGCAAGCTTTCATTCTTTTTTCATGGCTGAATAATATTCCATTGTATGTATACACCACATCTTTATCCATTCATCTATTGATGGATACTTGGGCTATTTCCATACTTGGCTATTGTAAATATTGCTGCAATAAACAGGGGTGGATGTATGCCTTTGAATTAGTGTTTTTGTGTTTTTTGTGTAAATATGCAGTAGCACAATTACTGGATTATAGGGTAGTCCTATCTTTAACTTTTTGAGGACCTGTTTTCCACAGTGGCTATAGTGGTTTGCATTTCCACCAACAGTGCAGAAAGATTCCTTTTTCTCCGTGTCCTCAACTGACACTTGTTTTTCGTGTTTTTTATTTTAATAAAAGCTGTTCTGACAAGTATGTGGTGATACCTCATTGTAGTTTTGCTTTGCATTTCCCTGATGATGGGTGATATTGAGCATCTTTTCGTGTGTCTTTTTTGGGTGTCTTCTTTGGAGAAATGTCTCTTCCTGTCTCCTGCCCATTTTTAAGTTGAATTATTTGTTTTTTGGATATTGATTTGTATAAGTTCTTTATAGATTTTGGATACTAACCTTTTATTGGATATGTCATTTGCAGTATCTTCTCCCAATAAGTAGGCTGCCTTTTAGTTTTATTGATTATTTCCTTTGCTGTTCAGAAGCGTTTTATTTTGATGTAGTCCCAGTAGTTTATTTTTGCATTTATTTCCCTTGCCGCAGGAGGCATATTTAGAAAAATGTTGCTATGGCTGATGTCAGAGAAGTTACAGCCTGTGCACCCTCCTAGGATTTTTATGACTTCAGATCTCACATTTAGATTTTTAATCCATTTTGAATTTATTTTTGTATATAGTATAAGAAAGTGGTCCAGTTTTAATTTTTTGCATTCTTGAACCACATCTAAATGAAATGATACAGAATATATAGACATAAACCCGTTTGTACCCAGCTTTCTTCACTCATCAGCGTACTGTTAGCAGTTCATGTTGTGAATAGCTGTAATTCATTCTTTTGTATTGTTGTGTTGTTCCATTATATGAATATACCACAATTTATGTATTCATATTATGTTTCATTGATATTTGGGTTGTTTCTGTTTTGGACTATTATTACTAAAGCAATATTAACAGTCTTGTCTAGGTCTTTTGGTAGATATATGCCCTTATTGGGATTGTTGATGTTTTGAGATAGAAAATAATGCTAAGTATGAAAGTTGAGGGAAAAGCTTCAGCAACAGGATCTGGAGTTCTAAGGAGAGTTAAGAACTAGAGGTTCAACTGGTCTAAATTCCTTCTTTCCATCTCTTCTTTTGTCCTTCACTTACTTTCTATTTTAGGATGTCTAGGACTATTGATGGGTTTTTACAGGGCAGAGAGACTAGAATGGGGAGTTCATTACTGGACATGGCAGAGGCCTCAAAACCATAACAGCAGGGAGAACCAAAGATTGTGTGCCAAGAACTAGAAGATAAGAATGAGCGGGCTGTAAGACTGCAGGGTCCAGAAGATACATTGAGGGATGGGATACTGAGCCAAGAGTCCAGCCAACTCCAGGCAATGCAATAGAGTTGTCAGACAATTGAGGTTCTAGCCATGGGCCACTGAGGGGTATCCTGTGGATATGAGCCACATATGACCATTCTCCATCAACTCCATCAAAGTTACACACACACACACACACACACACACACACACACACACACACACACACACACACAAATCCAACCCGAGTGAATATAGAAACCTGCTATGCAAATACAACAAATAAACAATACAAACTATAGTATATTTGCTATGCAATATCAGATCTTCTAGCACTGCTCACCTAAACCAGACTGTCATTCTTAAATCCTCCATATGGAAGCTGGATACCAGACCTTGCTAAGAACCAGTGCTAATATTTTAACTTGTTTTTACATGATAGTCAGGCCATGGTGGATGGTCTATTGGTTGAATTTAAAGGCCATGTGTGGAATGGATCCATCAGGTAAAGGATGGTTGAAGTCTTGGGCACAAATAATGTAATTTAGGGATAGTGGTTTGAGTTGATATCCTCAGTGCCTTGCCCATATCCCTGGCACCTTACCACCTCATTATGCTCTTCCTACTTCCAGTTGCCTGCCAATGTCTACCTTTCTTTCTTTTTTTTTTTTTTTTTTTTTTTTTTAA
>LNAC01000042.1:6824432-6904024 GCA_002007465.1 Ailurus styani
TTCTTTCTTTCTTTCTTTCTTTCTTTCTTTCTTTCTTTCTTTCTTTCTTTTTTTTTTTTTTTACATTTCTTTCCCTAGGGCTCAGGAGGACTTTTCCAGAAGCCATGAGACTAGGAACCCCTTGCCTGTGCAGGCCTCCTTCCCCCAACTCTCACTCTCACTCCCCCAGGAGGGTCGGAAGTGCCATGAAATTAATACCTACTGTACCCCTACAGCAGCCCTTAACCAGTGATTGACCCCTCTTTGGGGTAACTCTGAAGCAGTTGTATTTTACACTGGTCTCGGAGTTCCCTAGGGAATTATTATTTTTTTATTTTTATTTTTATTTTTATTTTTTTAAAGATTTTATTTATTTATTTCACAGCGGGAGAGAGATCACAAGGAGGCAGAGAGTCAGGCAGAGAGAGAGGGGGAAGCAGGCTCTCTGCTGAGCAGGGAGCCCGATGCGGGCCTCGATCCCAGGACCCTGAGATCATGACCTGAGCTGAAAGCAGAGGCTTTAACCCACTGAGCCACCCAGGCGACCTCCCTAGGGAATTAAACTCCAGCCTCCCACAATGTAGCTGGCTTTGTAACTTATACTTTATTGGCTGCCTTCTTTTCCCTGTCTCACTTCCCTGTTCTCCTAACAGTGTTTCTTGCACATTCCCAAATAACTATTTGTACTTGAATCTTCACTTTAGGATTTGTTTTTGGGGATCTCAAACCAAGATCTTTTGAATAATACCTACAAGAAAAAGGCAGGTAAGGGAAGAACTGCAGGTTATTTATTTATTTATTTTTGATTAGCAATTATTTTAATTTCCTACTGCTGCTTGGAGTTTCTATGTAGACATGCTGTTGATAATCTCAAACCTGACATGGCCATACTGAAATCAGTACTTAAAAAACAGTTGCTTCCACTTTGATTAGGAAAAAAAGGTTTCTAGGATTTTAATTTCTTTCCACTTGTCTCTAAAAGGAAAAATTTTTAAATGAATTCAGTATGTACTATGTGTTCCTAATTTTTCTGATTTGGGGTGTGAATAGCACTTCAAAGAAATAAAAGTGATACTGTAATTTCACTGCTAGCTATTTTTACCTGATGATCTGAGTCTTGGCTTGAATTCCTGGAATCTGGGATCACTTAGTTTACATTTTGACTTACTCTAGAAATGTTACCCTCAGAGGTTGTTTAGTAAATATTTCAAGTACCAAAATAAATGCAAAATGTAATTTGCACTCATAATGCTTGTGTGCTACTTAGGAATCAGTCTCTTTTGGAAGTAGCCCATTTGGGCGCCTGGGTGGCTCAGTGGGTTAAAGCCTCTGCTTTCGGCCCAGGTCATGATCTCAGGGTCCTGGGATCGAGGCCCGCATCGGGATCTCTGCTCAGCAGGGAGCCTGCTTCCTCCTCTCTCTCTGCCTGCTTCTCTGCCTCCTTGTGATCTCTCTCCCTCTGTGAAATAAATAAATAAAATCTTTAAAAAAAAAAAAAAGGAAGTAGCCCATTTTATAGATTTATTTTAAGAGGTTTTTATTAATACTGTATAGAAAAATTCATCCTGACATATGATTCCTAATCAAGTGCTTCCATATCTTTGCTTTAAAATATTCTGAACTTTCACAAAACAAATGGAATATAACATGTAAAGCAGATAGATGGTGAATATAATATCCCAGGTGAGGTACATTGTTTAGGTTTAGTAAATTAAAATGAATGTTCTACAATTTTATCACTCATTCATTCATGAGAAAATAAATGATATTATGTAATTTATTGTGAATCATTTATATTCTTTCTCAAATAATTAAATGCCTCCCACATGAGTAAAAATTCTTTATAGCCAATTTTAATGATCATGCAATAACCCATTGTTTGGCTATATCATAATTTACTAAATTTCTCTATTGGATACATTTAGGTTGTTTTCAGTTACAGCTGTAAGTAATGTCTTGATGTACATCCCTATTCACTAATATGCCTCAATATTGTGGGTGATTTTATTAGGATGGATTCCTAGAAGTGGAATTATCAAGTCAGGAGCTTAAACACATACATATTTTAGATTTTTGCTGTATTTTTAATTGCTTCCTAGAATATTTTCTTAAATTATAAGCTACCTTAAAATGAGTTAATTAATAACATATTGGTTTGAGTTTGGTTTCAGTTATTGGGATTTTAATTTATTATATTCAGTTTTCTAATGTTAGTAGTACTAAAATCAGTGGATTATTCTTAAAGTGATAATTTATGTACACAAAAGCAATATATTTAATTTTGTGTTATATGAGATATTGCTTATAAATAACATTTCAAATTTATTGATGTAAAATTGATTGGAGTCCGTATTATTTAGAGAGTAAACTGGGAAATTTAACCATTATTTGTCATAACCAGCTTGTTCTAGTGTATTTTCATCCTTTCTAGAAACCTAAATATTTTATTTGCCAGATTACTTTATTACTTCATGGTCATTTTATTAACCGTAAACCTGAGTAAAGTAATGTAACCAGGAAAGCATTAACATTGAATATCATCAAATGGATGTTCTTGATAAATTTCTAAGAATATACATGTTTACTTTCAGATAATAATTGTAAGCAATAAAATAGAATAGAATTTCTTTGCAACAGTTGTTTAAAATTATTAATTTAATTCAAGACATTTATGGAGTGCCTATGATGCTTAGAAGGTGTTTCTGAATTCAAGGGAAAATTGTTTCATGTGTAAATTTTTCTTAACATAGATTTTATATTGAAATAATTGAGATCTTTAACTCATTCTTGTCAGTAAGAAGAATAAATTATATAAAAAATAAATTAAAGCATCAGCAGGGAGAACTTATTTAATGTTTATTATTAACTTTACATCTTTAATGTTTATTATGAATATTCCTCACTGCACCTTACCACTCTTTAAGTGAAGGAAAATTCCATTTCCCACCTTTATAGATTAAGATTATGAAGTCAGCAGTCTCATTTTTCTTTAACAGCAAAAGATGGGACTTCTGTTGGGGGGATAATCATGAGGAAGGCTTAGGCTGAGAAAAATAACACTGTTTCCTAGTCTCAGTGTCACAGGAGGCCAAAAGAAATGGTAATTTTCCAGGCCAGTATCCTAGCTGACTTTTATCAGTGTTTGTAATAAAACCTATTCTGCTTGGAGCTCAGCTGCTTTAGTCTCACCTACCTAGAACCCAGTTAAGAGTTAAGAAATAGATATAATTGTCATTTGCAAAGCAGAAGTGGAGTAATGTCTTTATTGAAAACATGAATTTAGGTATAATCTGTTTGCCTTTGGATCTCATACTAAAGTTCTTATCCCCATAGTGGGTGGGTGAGGAGTAGAGGTGATGAGGAGTAGAGCAGAGAAACTGGCAGGCAACTTCCTTGGGGATCAGGTCTGATGGAGAGGTAGGTACTCAGGATTCCGAACTTTTCTGGTCCAGTAATGTTAGCCAGGGTCACAACCACATGCAATCATGATATTGGCCTTCTCTGATTTTTGCTGTAGAGCTTGCTTTTCTCTTTGACAGTGCCTGTGGGCATGGTGCTTTCCCACACTTTGATCCAAATCAGGTGAGTTCCCTGAAGCAGCAAAACTTCTGCCTTTCTTTGTTTTTTTTTTTTAGATTTACTTATTTATTTATTTGACACAGAGAGAGAGAGAGAGAGAGATCACATGTGGGCAGAGAAGCAGGCAGAGAGAGAGGAGGAGGCTCCCTCGGCAGGGAGCCCGATACGGGACTCCATCCCAGGACCCTGAGATCATGACCTGAGCTGAAAGCAGAGGCTTTAACCCACTGAGCCACCCAGGTGCCCCAAAACTGCTACCTTTCGTGCTTTGCCCAGCCCAGGTAGAACAGCTGCACTGATGGAAGTGGAGGGTGCTGGGGTATGGGGACAGCTCCAAGCTCAAATGCCATTTCCTCTGTTCTTACCCCAAGTTCAGTAGTTCTTGTTGAATAAAGCTTTCCTGTAAGCCTTTGGGCATTTTCCAGGGTCCCAAAAAGAGTTTGGACAATTTTGTGCTGTTTTATCATTGTTTTTGGAGAGATTTGCTGAACTCCTCACTCCACTGTTTTGGAAGTTCTGCATTCTGGGTCCAGTTTTAATTGGAATGTTGGAAGTTATATTTTGAGTGAGGCCTAAGTTAGAAAACCATTCCAGATCATGAATGCTCTACATTATACTTTTCTTTTTTTTTTTTGTGGCCAAAGAATTTAGAATTTTAGAGCTAGAGGAGGTCTTAATTCCATTTTCTCTTTTTTTTCCTATTAATAATTGGAATTATGAGTGCCTTGTGCAGTTATGACACAGATTGTTGGTGTCAGAATTGGGTTTGGAAATGGATCACTCACAAGGCAGTCATTACTTCCTCTTTCCCTGTGCAGGGACAAGTACTGACATCCTTCCTCTGCAGACCGAACTCTTTGCCCCTAAGCTAATCCTGCCCAAATCAAAGAATACATGAAGATTCTCAGCCCTGCTGTTGAGTGAGGTCTTGTATGAGTTGTGCTGCCTTGAAACTCAAGCTCAGGGTTGTGGCCTAGCAATCTAATTTAAGCTCTCCAGGAGATTCTGATACACATTTAATTTTGAGAACGGCTGGCATAGAGTAAAGGCCCACAATGTCTTTGAAGTTGTCATTAGTTCTACACACTAGAAATTCTGATAGCCAATATACTACTATTTTCATCACAGTTAAGATTATGTTCACTGTAAGACACATTGTTCTTATATTTACTTGGAAAAAAACCCCTCTGCAATTTCAACTGTGGAATAGCTCTTTCTTAGTATAGTTGTACACATGTTGTAAGAGCCTTTTTTTTTTTTTTTTTAAAGATTTTATTTATTTATTTCACAGAGGGAGAGAGATCACAAGGAGGCAGAGAGACAGGCAGAGAGAGAGAGGGGGAAGCAGGCTCCCCGCCGAGCAGGGAGCCCGATGCGGGCCTCGATCCCAGGACCCTGAGATCATGACCTGAGCCGAAAGCAGAGGCTTTAACCCACTGAGCCACCCAGGCGCCCTGTAAGAGCCTTTTGAAAGTAAATTTTAAAAATGTCTTTATGCATACAAAAAAGGAAAATGTAAGTAAAATAAATTGATGAAAGCATTCCTTAAAATTCTTCCAATTCAAAGACAGATACTTGAATCTATTCTTCATTCATTGTGTACGCTTTTCCAGACATCATCATCCTCTGTGTCATGGAGAGTTGGTGTTGCAACATTTCTTAAAACAGTGTTCCATTATTATTATATATCTGAGTTTTTCTCTCAGCCCTTAGCATGGATTCTGTAAATTTTGATGTGTATGCACAGGCACATGATAACTACTCAGGACTGCCACCTGGCTGACAGTGATTATAAGGTGCATCACAATTTTAGATGTTTTTAAATTTTTAAAAAACCAAACAGTATGGGCTAGAATCAAAGAAATATGGTGGAAATTATGGAGTAGTCTATATTATCTACTCATTTCCTCACTTGTATTCTAGAGATAAATCCCATAAGTTGTTCTTTATACAATTGTACCATTCATTTTTTTTTTTTTATAATAATGTACCATCTTTAGTTTAGGCCTTGGTTATATTTAGGCTGGTATATAATTTTCTCCAGAAACTTCTTGCCTTAAAGAGTATTTTAAAATAGATTTTTAGTCTCATGAAATGCAGCTGATCCCATAGAATAATGAATGTATTAGTCAGGGTTCCCTAGAAAAATAGAACCAATAATACACACACACACACACACACACACACACACACACACACACACACACACGCATGCATGCATGAAGAGAGGTAGGAACGGTTGGAAATGGGGAGAGAAAGAGAGAGAATGAATGAATATGAATTGGATTATGTGATTGTGGAGGTTGACAGGTCCAAAATCTGCAGCGTAGTTTGTCAAGCTGGGGACCCAGGGAAGAGTTGATGTTGAGCTCAAGTCCAAAGATAGTTTAAGGCTGAATTTCCTCTTTTCTTGGGGCACCTCAGTGCACTTTCTATTAAGGCCTTCAGCTGATTAGATGAGGCCCACCCACATATTGAAGATGTGAAGTGCTGTGGAGAATGCAGCATATATACACTGCACAGAAGCTTGTAATATAGTTGTTTAAAGGAGACATTCAAATGAATGTTTAATCAAACAACAGCAGAAAGCAATAATGTATATAGAGACAATATTTAAAGTTGTACACCAAGTGTATATTGTTATTGTAAGATTTATCTTTTTCATATACTTAACGAAAGCAAACCCATTTTCTTCAGTAGATTGATTGGGAAAATATAAATGAAGCTTTTTAAAAATAATCTGTTAGCATAAAGTCCAGTAATGCAATAGTCATCAAAGCCAGTTCAAGACAGAAGTAGATGATAATTCTGCAATATGTTGATTAAAGTTGTTCTAAAGAATGCACATTTTTTTCCTAGTCCGTCTTGTATATATGGATAATTTTGAATACTAGGCAAGATTTTAAAAATAGTTAACCCAAATCTTATGAGGCACAACTGAAAATCAGCTTTGTTGATAGTATAATATTTAACTTACAACACTGAGACACATGTTATAGGTGTTATATATGTTTACATACATAATTTTTAGATACTTTGGGTCAACTTTCATTCTTGAGTGTATTTATGTTGATATAGTTGTATATCATATATGTTTTGGATGAATTCTTTTCTTTTGGGTAGTTTGGGATTTACTAAGTAACTTCGCTAAAAGAAAATGTAGATAGTGAAAGCTGGGCGCATTTTTTTTCCCTCACAAGAGCACCTAATAAAATGATTAACATTAAAAAATGTTTATTGCCTTAATTAGAAATATAATGAAATAATGAAGGGATAAGTAAGCTTTTAAACAGATTTGTGATATACTTTGATAATATTTACTTACTCAATGTATAAAGGAAATGTAGACGCCAAGAAAGAAAGAACAATTAGAAAATAAATTCGTGCTATTTGAGAGTATAGCATCTGTGGATATTATATTACTGCTCTCTGGTTAACTTCAGGCACCGCTTCTATTCTGTGTTCCATTATTGTTCATTAGAATACAGGACAAGAATAGTTCTTTCCTTTGCATTTCCATAAAAGGACTAGTTTCACATCAAAGATTATAGTGCCAGATAGATAGTGTTTTTAAATGCCTGGAATGACTTTTGGGAAATATTCTTATTTTAAAATAGGCTAAACTTACTGAAATAGTTAAGTTTAATTAGTTTTCTTAATAGTGGGCCTGTTAGATAAAGACTATTAGTATTTTTTTCTTTACAAAGATTTTCTTTACAAAGATCTTATAAATTCACTTTACACCTAGAAACAAAATAGTTCTATTATTCTTTCCTTCCTTAAGATCTAACAGTTTTGCACATCTTAGTTTAGCTGATAGAGACATACAGAGCGTTATATGAACTTAACTTGTCCATTTTCTTTTTTCTGTATAGATTCTCTAAACTTTGCATGACTCTCAGACCATGGCATAATTTTACTGGGATTTAATTTAATTTACAGGGATTAGAAAACTGTAACAAATTTACCTGATTCTAGAAGTTAATACAATTGAAAATTTCTTATTTTAAGCTCAAAACCTCCTAACAAATAGTATCCTTCTGATATGGTAGTTCAGCAGTTTAGCTTCGATGTTTCAGACCCTGTGTTTGAGGTTGAGGAATAGGTAAATTAAAAGACATTTTTAAAGCTGCTGCCTGGGATCCAGTTGTCTCATGGAGGAAACATACAATGAAGCCTCCTTTTATTTCATTTGAGTTGTGGCATTTTATGCAAGGACATTTGAGGTAATTCTCTTTATTTGAAAAACAGAATTAAAAATGGAACCTAAATTCATTATTATTTGTATTGGTTAGGAACCTGGCTTAAGCAAAAAAGAAATTTTTTGGTTTCTGTTGCTGAAAAGTTTGGGAATGTGTTATCTTATTTTTCTCTCTGCCTTCTTAAGGTGACTTCATCCTTAGGTTCTGTGTAGGCATGAGATGGGGACCAGCAATACAGGTGGGTACCCTCTCAGATTCAAATCTAGCTCAAAAGAGAAGCTATATTCTTTAAGAATCTGAAAATGAGTTCTGGGCTTGACTCTTGCTGGTCTTAGTTGGATCCTGTGTTTGTCTCTGAACCAGTTCCATGGCCAGGAAGATGGGATTTCACAGTTATTTTAGATCTAATTCATTTGCCCAGCCTTGGAGCCAGGATAGGCATCAACCCCATCTAAAGCACATGGATTGAGGGGGAACAGTGCTTTACCAGCGGATATCCAGATTACTGTTCACAGGAAATAGGTACGTGTAGGCTGTGGCAAAAATGATATGTCCAAAGACATTGTGCTCATGACTTTGCATTTAGGCTGGTATATCTTTTTCAGAAATCAAGACAATAATTTGTGTTGGCATAGCATGTCCATTACAAGGTGCATTTAGCTGGTGGTAACAGAAACTTAAAATAATAATGACTTAACAAGGTGGGGGTTTATTTTCTCTGGATGTAGGCAGTCCAAAACTGATGTAGCATTTCCATGATAAAACCAATGTCTCTTTGAATTGCTGCAGCTCCTGCAGTTGCATTTATGTTCCAGGCTGTAAGGGGGGAAAAAAAGCAAGTAAATGAATGTCCACCAGTTGTCGACCTTCCTACTCAACAACTTCCACTTTTATCTCATTAACCAGGATTTGGTCACATGGCCATATACACTTGTAAGGAAGTCTGAGAAATGTGGTTACTCATACTGGCTCAATGCCACCCTTAACAACCCAGTAAGTATTTTGTTAGTATGAAAGAACTAGTGGATGGCTATTAGGCAGGTAGCTAGTGGTCTTTTGGCATGTGTTAACTTATTAACTGATATGGATGTCATAGGAGGCTTATTTAACCACCCAATGAATTTTATATATTTAAGATTTAAAAGTCATTTTAGAAGTAGATAGAAATATAAATAATAAAATAATAAAACTAATTACACCCTAAAATTGGTAACGAGGTGTGCATTGAATTGGTATCAAATGAGAGTGTCAAAGGAAGAGTTAAAGATGATTCTGACTGGGGCGCCTGGGTGACTCAGTCAGTTAAATGTTTGCCTTCAGCTCAGGTCATGATCTCAGGGTCCTGGGACCCGAGCCCCGGGTTCGGCTACCTGCTCAGCTGGGAGTCTGCTTCTCCCTCTCTCTCTGTCTCTCCCCCCTCCTCATTCTCTCTCTCTCTCTCTCTCTCTCTCTCTCTTGTTCTCAAATAAATAAATAAATAAATAAACTGACAAATCAAGAGATGATTCTAATTTATCTGTCTCTTGGATGTTTGGCTATAGTGATGTCCTCTGCCAAGATAAGGAACATAAGAGGAAGTGCCAGGTTTTCAGGGGGAAGTTAAAGAGTTAAGTTTTGGACATTTAAAACTATAAATGTTGGTATTAGATGACATTCGGGTGATGTCATTTGTTCACCAGCTAAGCAGCTGCACATTTTGATATCTATTGTGCATTTTCTGGCAGAGAACAGAGAACTGGATATTTTAGAAATTTTCCGCTTCTCTTAGTCCCTCTCTTTTACCTTGTGATCTAAGTTACTGAAAGTTAGGGAGAGCTGCGTCCACAGTACCACAGTTCCAACTCCATAGCTTAGAACAAGAGAAGTCTTGGTGTAGTCAAGCACAGGTTGGGGGTTTTGAAGATGTGAGGCTCAACTGTGTTAGATTGGTATTCTTCTTTGCAGGGTAAGGAAAGAGAGGAGGCAAATGGACTCGTGAAAGTGAGTGATATATGCAAAAATTAACTGATAACATCACATGTTATTCCTAAGGAGCAAGTGAGAATTTTTTTAGGCTACTGAGAATTAGATAGAACTGCAGTATTATATTCTAAAGGAAATAAACCCATAGAGGCTTTTGACTCTACTTAAGCATTTTATGAAATGACCTTGTCTTTTGTTACTTTATTAACTGAATATAGATGTTACCTTTTTGAACTTTATTTAGTTCAACACTTACTGAATAACCTTTTTGCCCTTTTCATAATTCTAAGTACTAAAAATAAAACAACTATTAATAGGGGAACAGTGCCTTCAAAGTATGCTGTATTATCATTACCTATTTATTAGTTTGTTTTTTTCGTGTCATACTAGGCTAAACTTCAAAGATAAAAGACATTCCACAGAGCTTAGTGGACGTTTTTTATGGATGCTGTAATTTAACCAAAAACATTAAATACAAAGCAGGCTAAGGCAATTTGGAAAACAAGCAGTACATTAGTGGGAGCTACTGTTGCTCAAAGTCAATATTAATTGTAACTTGAATGAATAAATAGTTCTTCTGTTTATTCTTATATAATGTCACACTTGGCCTCTTTCAGGTTTTTAGAAGTGGTTGATTAGATGTTTTTTTTTCAGGTCTAAAACACTACACATCTAGCCTGTGGGAATATACCCACTCTGAGAAAGGGATACAAAAGTTTCTATGTTCAGGGAGTAAGTGGCTTCTCTGAAAACCTTTTTAATTTGTACACACAATGAGTGGTGCCAATGTATTATTGTTAGGACTGTTGTTTGGGTGATGTCATTTGTTCACCAGTCAGGCAGCTGGGCATTTTGAAAATCTATTGTAATTTCTTGGCAGAGAGCACAGAAATGGGAGCCATTAGCTTTGGAATGGACCTTTCTGTGTTTAATTAGAACTATTTTATATATAAAAGTAGAGGTTTTCCTTATCTACAGTTAATCACTAATTCTCTTGTGTTATTTTCTATTTTTTTCTATCTGTCCTTTCCTGCAAATATAGAACTGAAATCCTCTTGCTCCTCAAAATGACTCTTCTTTCTGCAGGCATTCTCCTGATGAATGACACCATCTTCTACCCAGTTCCTTTAAACCAAAAATCTGCAAGTCATCTGAGATTACTTTTCCTTTATTGATCACTAACTTCTGTTCCTGTTCCGTAGTAGCAGTATTCTTCTGCCCTGTGTCTTTTGCTTCTATCTGTGAGCAAGCTTGTACCATCTCTCTTGTGGACTTTTGTAACAACCTCTTAGGACCCTGTCTCCATTCTTGCCCCTCTCCCATCCAGCCCCCATGATTACTGTCAGCGTAATCTATTAAAAAGAAAGTTGGACTGTGTTACTCCTCTTTAAGACCTTCAGTGACTCCACATTACTTGTGAGTCAGGATCAGACCTAAGTTTCCAGCAGTGTGACTTAGAACACAATACTTCCAAGGAAACATATGGTGGTTCAAACAATAGAATCTTGCCTATTTTATTTTTTCAGAAAAATATTCTATTATTTCAGAAAGCTAAACCATGATAAGGGTATATTCATTCTTTACATTAGGAATGACATCTGTTGCTGCTCCTTCTCTGTAGAACAGGACTGGCTATTGCATCCTCCCCGTTCCTCTCAAGAGGTGTCAGAGTTGGGGTTTATCATCCCCATGTAGTTCTTTACACTTTTATTTCATAGGTATTAATTCCTAAGTGGTATCTCTCTCTCTCTCTCTCAGTGTATACCATATGTTATTATTTTATCTAATTTTAAATTTTATATTATTAATACACTAATGTTTGTATTTCTCAACTTTTTCATCTGCATTATTTGTGTGATTCATCATGTAGTTCTTGTTCATTTATTTTTACTTGTGTGTAGTACTTTCACTGTATGTGTATACCAGTAATATACACAATGTTATTGTCCATCTACAGCCCTTCTCCCCACCTCTTCTAATTTTTTTTTTTAAAGATTTTATTTATTCATTTGACACAGAGAGAGAGATTACAAGTAGGCAGAGAGGCGAGAGAGGAGGAAGCAGGCTCCCCGCTGAGCAGAGAGCCCGATGTGGGCCTCGATCCCAGGACCCTGGGATCATGACCTGAGCCGAAGGCAGTGGCTTTAACCCACTGAGCCACCCAGGCGCCCCCTCTTTTCATTTCTGAAAACGTTAAGTTATTATGCTCTTGGCTCTGTGCTTTAGAGGAGAGGGTATATTATTAATCCTTGTCATTGCTGTTAATCCTCCTCATATGTTTAATGATTTTTGGTAGATTATTTTTAAAACAAATGTCTTGGTCAGCATTGGTAGCTGGTTTGGGCTCAAATAAGGAATGTAAACTGTTTTTCTAGCTTAACAAAACTTCACCTCACTTAGCAGGGCTTACTCCTATAGTAAATGAGATCCTCTGTAGCAAGTATCTTCCTTTCTCACTGCTCAGAGTCCTGCTTGGCAAATGTTTTCTCCTGCACTTCTTGCTTGGCCAGGTGATTTCTAAGTCATCCACGTGGTTCTACTTTAGAAGACCAATGGGGAGGGAATGGACTCCAGCAGATTCCAGCAATAGTGTCCTCCATTGTTTTGGAGCTTGTCCTTGCTACTAGCTGTTGGCCCTCTAGTCCAGTGGTTCTCAAACTTTAGCCTACATCACAATCACCTGCAGGGCTTGTCAGTTGTTGGGCCTCACTCCCAGAATTTGACTAAAATATTCTGGGGTTGAGCCCAAGAATTTGCATTTCTAATAAGTTTCCAGGTGGTGCTGACATTGCTGTTCCTGGACCATACTTTGAAAATCACTGCTGTAGGCCAACATTTCCTAATCTTTATTTTGTTTTATTTATTGACTCATGGGGCCTTTTAACATTAATATGTAATTTGACATCACTTATATGAATTTTAAAATCATTTTTATAATTTTGTAATTTTCACATGTTATACAGAAGGACTTTAGGTTAAAAAAAAATTATGTCAGCCTAATATTAAACATTGTGGTCATCTAGAGCCTTGCTACTCTAAGTGTGAGCTGTGGACCAGCATACCTGGGGACTTGTTAGCAATGTAGACTTGCAGGCCCCATTCCAGAAATAATGAATCGGAATCTGAGCTTCAGCAATATTCTCAGATGATTGACATGCACATTAAGTTTGAGAAGCCCTTGGTCTAGAGCTCACATTAAATCAAATCCTGATAATATCAAATAAGAAACATTTTGGATTTTAATGTTTAAACATTGGGACATGTTTCACTTACTTTCATTTTCTTGTACTTAAGAAAAACCATTATCTCTTTGAAAATAAAAATAATATATCAAATTTGGTTTGGGGGCCAAGTGCTGAAATTTAATGATGTGTTACAGCACAACAGTAAGCAAAATTGTATTCATGACCTGATTTCTGGAAATATTACCTTCTTTACACACAAAAAAATAGCTGCCTCATTTCGATAATTTTCATGAAGTAATAGATTTCTGACTGCAGCTTGTAATAACTTCTTCCAGTAACTTCTTCCATGTGTGTGGAGAGCATTTTTTCCCAAAAGTAAAAGCTTAATTGGATATAACTTTTGCTATCTTTATTATTTTTCAATTATTTTGAAATAATAGTAGAAACATCTTTCATCAGATAATTACAGTTTAGAAATGCAGGGAGGATTATTTTGAGGCAGATTTACAGAATTATCATTGGAAAATTTTCTTATACCTTGTGTTTCAATGTCATTGTTCATTATACCTCTTTTCCTTAGAAAACCATCTATGTGGCTAATAACAACAGGGCACATTTTAGGGTTGTGAAGATCAGAGTTTTATACGTAAAAACCTAGAAGAGTGCCTGGGCACATAGTGTGTTTTCATTAAGTGACTGCATCAACCCCATCCTTCTCCCTTTCTTCCTTGTGTTCTTCCTTTTCCTCATCAGTGTTATTACAGTCCTAAGCAGCTAAGGATAGAGACGTTTAATTATCCATTGCATAAAATCAAGGGGCAGACTGGGCTCAGTACACATCTCAGCATTTTTTTTTTTCCAGTCAGAGAAGAATACTGTAAAGTGGAACTAGAAAATAGTGTCTAGGGGTTAGGTTGGCAAGGTTCAAGTAGGGAGTAATTAATTGGCTGGAGTCTGTGATATGTAATGATTGTCGGTGTTTCTTACTGGCTTTCATTCCTTATAGGAGGAACAAAGGGAGAGGGAGAAAGAGAATCTTAAGCAGGCTCGATGCCCAGTGTGGAGCCCAACATGGGGCTCAATCCCATGACCCTGAAATCATGACCTGAGCCAATCAAGAGTCAAATGCTTAACCAACTGAGCCACCCAGGTGGCTCCTGGCTTTTATTCCTATTGGTCATGTGGTATGACTGTACTCCCGAACTCTTGCTGGCAGGGGTCATGTGACTGATTTAGGCCGTTGACTTGTGAGTAGAAATTTTGTGTGTCATTAGTTGCCTATATAAGATCCTCCAAAAGTCTTTCCCTCTGGCACAGTGACTGATTTTAGGATGACTGCTGCTCTAACAGCTTGGGTTCCTGTGTGCCTGTGAATGCAGAGCACCCCTGCCAGACTTTGGTTGATATATAGCATGATTAAGAAACAGACCCTAGTTATTTTAAGCTCCTGAGATTTGGGGGATGTTTTTTATTGCTATGAAATGTAGCCTATCCTAATACAGATTCTTCTTGATGGGTTTTGAGAACTGAAAAGCCATACAATAAATAGGGCAGTAAGTATGAAAGAGGGATAGGAGTAGTTTAGATGCCAAAAACTATGATGCTAGGAGACAAGAACCAAAGAGAGTCATCAGTAGTGTGTGAAAATCTATGTCAGTAGTGGGGACACAAAGTGGAGGGAGGGGTTGGTATCTCCCTGCCCCTCCTTTCTTCTTGTCCATCAAAAGAGCAATACACTATCAAAAAAGTATATAGAACTAGTTATATACACTATAAAACATATTTGTTCTTCCTTGTCAGTGTGAAAATAGTAATTTAAAAATCAATGTAGAAAATAAATACCTAGGAACTCCAGGATTTAGGGAAAAGAACCATGTTGGAGGGCTCTAAGAATGTTCAGTACACAGCAATGATGTTTCCCCATTCCCTTTCCATCACACATGTTCACATCCTCACATGCTTTCATGCACATATGTACACATATACATCAGATTTTAATCAGCTCCACTTGAGACAACAAGTCATTACCCTCCTTGGGGTGCCTGGATGGCTCAGTGGGTTAAAGCCTCTGCCTTCGACTCAGGTCATGATCTCAGGGTCCTGGGATCGAGCCCCACATCGGGCTCTCTGCTCAGCAGGGAGCCTGCTTCCCCCTCTCTCTCTGCCTGCCTCTCTGCCTACTTGTGACCTCTCTCTGTGTATCAAATAAATAAATAAAATCTTAAAAAAAAAAGTCATTACCCTCTTTGAAACATCACATTTCCAATGAGGACTCTCTGGATTCAGTATTTAAAATTGCAGCCCTTCTTCTTCCTTTCCCCCCACACTCCTGATCTCCTAACCAGTTGTGTTGGCTCCTTTATGGTACTTAGCATTTTCTGTAGTTTACTTAATATGTTTGCTGTTAGTGTTTATCTCTCCCACACTAGAATGCAAGCACCACAAAGAAAGAAAATTGTTACCTGTTTTGTTCACTGAGAATAGACACGAATACATGAGTATTTGTTGAATTGTAGTACCTTCATGGAGGAAAAAACAGAAAGACATATCCTGGATATGGATAGCTGCTTTGGTGTTCTAAGAAGAGAGATTAAACCTGATGCATCTTTGTGATCTTAACTACATTTTAAACCACAGCTTGATTCTTTTTCTCTCATTCTCTAGCTTTTAAAATAGCTCCAGTCAAGCAGAATTAAGCTTCTTTGTGAAATCTTCAATATGTCATATTTAAAGGCTAAATTTTGAAGGTAGCATACATAGTGGGAAATGTCATAGAATTCAGAGACAAGCCACTTCATTGTCACCTATTAGTGTGACTTTGGGCAGGTTACTTAGCCATGAAGTCTAAATTTCCCTATGTGTAAAATTAGGATAAAACATACTGGGGCATTTACTGGGTGGGCTAAATACACACAAAGTTATGTGAAAATGCTTAGTACACAGTAGGTACTGGTTTATATCTATTTCTTTCTTCTTCCCTCTCCTCACCATAAAATAGCTTTTATTAAATTTTTATTTAATGTTATTTTATGTATTTTCAACTTAACACTAATTTTGGTTTCCATTGACCTTTATTGAAGATTGTTACAGTAATCTACGGTAAGCTAAAATTTCACCAATATGTATGAAGAACCCATTTTATATAGCATTCACTGGGGTATGTATTTCTGGGGATTGTTTGGAAGGTCTGAGTTTCTCTTGTGTAATTTACACAAAAGATGTTTTGTGTTCATCTTGTTCTTTCAAAAATACCACCAATGCTATCTTCCTTGGTTGGCATTTTAGACTGTAAGACTGGGAAAAATCAATTTCTTCCTTTTGCACTGTTAGATGGAGTGTGGTGCTGTGTGCTCAGTGGGGAGTCTGCTTCTCTCCCTCTCCTCTCCCTCTCCTCCCTCCCACCCCAGCTCATGTGCACGTGCTCTCTCTCAAATAAATAAATAAATAAATAAATAAATAAATAAATAAATCTTTAAGGAAAATAAATGAAATCCAAAGTTTGATGGGTTTTGTTATTAACATGGTAATGTTGTAACAAAATTTTTTCACTTATATTTACTTTTTAGGTAGGTAATACATGCACAGAATGCTAAAGGTTGTACATAAGAGTAAGTCTCCATTAGCTCTGCCCCCAGCCACAGCAGACCACCATTACTCAATGCATATATTCCACACATTCTTCTGTTATTTTACCCAAATGTAAACTTTTAGGTGCTTTTGCTTTTTCACTTAAAAATGTGGAAGTAATCTTTGTAAATGATATGTATTTGCTCCTCGGAGCTCTATGACCAACTGTCTTTACTCCCAGGAGCATCATGAACACGTGCTTATTTAGCATTATGTCAGGCAATATTCTAAGCTCTGGGAGCAGAGGAGCGAACAAGATAGAAGAAAAACACTTGTCTTTGCAGAGCTTACCTTCCTAGTTTGTGCCTGGTGATACGTTAGGGGTACAAATAATGGCCTCTGTGACAGGACCGAAGAGGGAGAAATGAATTTCTTCAAACATAATTAGAGGAAGCTTTAAGAGAAAAGTGGAAATTTATCAGGATTTTAAGTGATGGCTTGTAATTCAATGTGAAGAACTGGGAAGAAAGAGTGCTCCAACACAAATGTATTGGAATTAAAATTTTTTCATTTTAGTCTTAGAAACAATCAATGTATCTTTTGTTTTTCATGGTAGCACTTGAGCTTCTACATTTAAGGTTCCCATTTGCTTGACATTTTGGGAAATTTATTCCTTTGGGAAATGGCTTCTTTATTTGCAAAATAAAATTGCTTATTTGTCTTAGAAATTAATTTCTGTGTCTGTTAGCCATTTGTATGTCTTCTGCCCATTTTTGACCTATTTGTTTTTGGGGGGTGAGTTTGAGAAGTTCTTTATAGATCTTGGATATCAGTCCTTTATCTGTAGTGTCATTTTAAAATATCATCATCATTAGCCATTAGGGAAATTCAAATTAAAACCACATTGAGATACCACCTTATACCAGTTAGAATGGGAAAAGTTGACAAGGCAAGAAACAACAAACGTTAGAGAGGTTGTGGAGAAAGGGGAACCCTCTTACTGTTAGTAGGAATGCAAGTTGGTGTAGCCACTTTGGAAAACAGTGTAGAGGTTCCTCAAAAATTTAAAAGTAGAGCTACCCTATGACCCAGCAATTGCACTACTGGGTATTTACCCCGAAGATATGGATGTAGTGAAAAGAAGGGCCATATGCACCCCAATGTTCATAGCAGCAATGTCCCTGATAGTCAAACTGTGGAAAGAGCTAAGATGCCCTTCAAGAGATGAATGGATAAAGAAATGTGATCCATATATACAATGAAATATTACTCAGCCATCAGAAAGGATGAATACCCAACTTTTGCATCAACATGGATGGGACTGGAGGAGATTATGCTAAGTGAAATAAGTCAAGGAGAGAAAGTCAATTATCATATGGTTCCATCTCGTGGAACATAAGGAATAGCTTGAAGGACATTAGGAGAAGGAAGGGAAAAAGGAAGGGGGAAAACAGAGAGGGAGATGAACCATGAGAGACTGTGGACTCCGGGAAACAAACTGAGGGTTTTAGAAGGGAGGGGCATGGGGGGATGGGTGAGCCTGCTGATGGGTATTAAGGAGGGCACGGATTGCATGGAGCACTGGGTGTTATTCGCAAACAGTGAATCATGGAACACAACATCAAAAGCTAATGATTACTGTATGGTGACTAACATAACATCATAAAAAAATTAATAAATAATATAAAAATAAAAAAAGAGAAATCAATT
The DNA here is from genome assembly GCA_002007465.1 of Ailurus styani. NCBI lineage: Eukaryota > Metazoa > Chordata > Mammalia > Carnivora > Ailuridae > Ailurus > Ailurus styani. Next base: position 6,842,617 of record LNAC01000042.1, read on the forward strand.
TCTGCTGATCTTCTGATTCTTTTTCCCCCCTCAAATTGTTTACTTGAACTAGAAATGAGGATTTTAATGGATGATTTTTACCTGAATACTTGGCCTTTTTTTAATATATCGGTTCCAAAGTTTTTTTTCTTTGTTTTATTTTTTTCTGATATGTGTGTGCTATAACTATTATTTGATTCAGTGTCACTATATGCTTAGAGCAGAGGTTATCAATCTTGGCTGCATGATATAGTCATGTGGAGAGCTTAAAACATGCTGATACTTGGGCCCCAACCGGGGGTCTAGAGTGCGGCCTGGGTATCAGGATTTTCAAAAGTTCCTCAAGTGATTCTGCTTTGCAGCCAAGCTTCAGAAACCCTTGGCTAAAGTACTTCGGAGGTAACTGAACCATGCTGCGTGCTTCTGAAAAGTAGGTAACCATGGCTCATTTGAGTGGTGTGATCAGTCTGTCGTCTCACGTCTCTCACTAAGAATAAAGTGAAATGATTAGAGTTCTGATGGTAGAATGAAGTTCTTGAGTTTGTTAAAGCACTCTTATTGTTATTCACCAAAACATAAATGCAATTAAATAAGACATATATACGGATAGACTAAATTTAAGGCCTTTAAATTCTTGTGTGGTAGGGGAAGAAATAACAGTTCTTGTTTTGAGCTTATTCTAATCAGAGTAGTTTGGCTCATTATTTAAGTCAGAAATTAACAAATCTGTTTTTAGAGCCTGTAACAATCACTAATTTATTGTCAGTATAGTTAGGCAGACATTCTCTCACACTTTTGTTGACTTTGTCACCTACTTTCAATGTAATACGTACTCTGTTACCATAAGAGGATCTTTGTTTACTCCAGTAACAAGATGTTGGACAAGGACTTGTAAACCCAAATGGTTACCTCCCCTGAGATATCAGAGAGCTTCTAGAAAGAAATCACACTAAACTTTAGACTACTTCTTTCTTTTATTCTGAAAAGTAATCCAGTTTATTTCCAGCTTGGAACTGGGAGTTGAGATCAGGCTAGGGATGTTTACTGTGATTTCTCTGTTTGGTTTGAAGTATTGGGATTCCCCCAGTATGCCCATATCTTGCAGCTTGTACTGCAATTGGGTTGCCAGTTTTTTTTTTTTTTACATCTGTATAGCATATTTAGCACAGTGTCTGAAAATAGTGGGGCTTTGTGAATAGTATGAACAATTGGACAGAATGGGGTCCGTAGCCTAGGGTTTCTATTTATAAACTGTTACCTTGATTTATTTAACTTATTTAGCCTTAATTTCCATATCTGGAAAATTACAGAAATGATATCTAAATTCCAGGTTTGTTAATAAGGTAAGTAAGATATTTTAGATTCTTAACAGTGCCTTCCCACAGTTGGTCTCTAATAAATAATAGTTTCCTAGCTTTCAGATTGAATTATTCTAGATAATTCTGCTGAAGATGGTACCTGAGAACAAACTAAGTTCTAAATTTTTTTAATAATGAATCTTATTATTAATAATAACTATTGGATTTGATATATATGAGTTACATTTTATGTGGCTGAATTTTTGATAAACCTCATAATCTCCTGATAAAGGTATTGATACCATACTTTTGTTTATCATGATAGGTCTTAAAATTTTTCATTGTGTTTAGAGACATATTACAAGAACTCAAAGATTCTTACATCATGAAGGGAGAAATTAGGAAATTGATAGTATAAACTGAACAGTATAGTCTAGTCAGGGCATGAATACCTGGGTTCACATGTACACAGTGAAAATACAGGTGTAATATAGGCTGTGCTGAGGTGTAGCCAAATCAAATTGGTTCATTAAAAAATGTTTACAGCATTCCTCTGTGTGCCCAGATAAGCTCATTGTAATAACGACTCTCTCATTTTCTGCCTTTCAAAATTGTTTTCATTTTTTTAAGCCACAATTCAAATGTGGTCTACTTTATGAAGTCGTCACCTTCCTCCCCGCCAACTTCTGCCCCCCTCCCTAATGAGAAATCCCTTTTTTCTGTATTCTCTTGATATGTGATCTCTGTCCTGGCACTTACTTCACTGTTTCATATGAAAAGTAATGCTGCACTTAAGTTTCAGACATTGGGTTGAAGGTTGTGTAGAGTCCTAATTAAGGGCACTGACTTTGTCATCAGAGAGATATTAATTTTAATTTGTCACTTTTTTTTGGTAAAAATTTGTCCTTTCTGAGGTCAATTTACTTAACTGTAAGACAGGGATAAAAACTTCTACCTCATAGTTTTGTTGATAGATTAAGTGGCTTAAGTGGCCCATGATAGTTAAGTATTCAATAGTTGGTAGTGAATATGGTTATTATTATTGTTGGTATATGGCATGTTATTTATTGTGTGCAAATGTGATATGTGACTTGAATAAAATCTCCCCTTCTACTCTGTGCGCTTTTTAGGACAGGGAACCATCACTTGGCATTTTGCATAAGGTTTAATAAATCAACAACTATTTGTTGATTGAATACATAAACTTTCACCTTCACTTGACTTTTAAAAAGAACAGAAACATTTCAATCTCTCTGATATGAGGAATTTGAGGGGCAGGGCAGGGAGTCGTGGGGGGTAGGGAGGGAAAAAATGAAATAAGAAAGGACCGAGGAGGGAGATAAACCGTAAGAGACTCAATCTCAGGAAACAAACTGAGGGTTACTGGGGGGTGGGGTAGGGGGGTAGGGATAGGGTGGCTGGGTTTTGGACATTGGGGAGGGTTTGTGTTATGGTGAGTGCTGTGAAATGTGTAAGCCTGATGATTCACAGACCTGTACCCCTGGGCCAAATAATATATGTAATAAAAAAATAAAGGAAAAAAAATTTACTGAAAAAAAAAGTAAATAAATAAAGCACAGAAACATTTCATAAAAGTTGTTTTCTAAATGACTTTGTTTTTAAAATCCCTACAGGTACTTTCTCATCCCATAACTTCAGTGTCCTGAAATCTGAGGATTCCACCAAGATAATATGATAGGAACTTTCAGTGATTTGGAGCCATATCCTACTTAGACTAATGCAGGCCTTTCAGATTTCCTGAGAACTTGGTACAATAGCACTCACTGTTACAGGCACAGGCAATAATGCCATCTTTGCCTCAAGAAAGAGGTAAGCAGATTGATGGAATCACATTATTATTGATTATCACTGAGAGTTTTTCTAAGAATTAAAAATTAATTGAGGACTCTTAAAGAACCAGAATTTATAGTTTTACCTTTTTTTTTTTTTTTTTGGTGGGGGTGCACATCTGTATTCTTTGCTATGGATTTTTTGTTATTTTAGTAATACTTGATTGGTTTACATTTCTTTTAAAGTTATTCAGGGACCCTCTCCCCTGGATCTGAATACAGAATTGCCTTACCAAAGCACAATGAAAAGGAAAGTCAGAAAAAAGAAAAAGAAGGGAACCATTACAGCAAATGTTGCCGGGACAAAGTTTGAAATTGGTAGGTCTCCTCAGAATCATGAGATTTTCATCACTGTTGGAAAGAGTGGTTTGATCTTAAAAAACAATGTTGAAATTCAGGGAGATATCTTTTGTGCAATTGATTTTTAAATGCCATCTACAAAATGTTCTTTTTTATGAGATATTTAACATGTTAATAAACAGAAAGAACAACAATGTAAACTAAAATCTTGAGCTATTAATGGGATGGTATTCTATGTATGTGATTTTGATTAATACTTAGTTTTTAAATCAAGTATGAAGTAAACATTAAACAGATTAAAATGTTAGATGTCAAATTCAAAAAGTATAAAATTTGATATTTTTATCAAACAATGACTGACTTCAAGAATAGAGTAAAACATTTCTCTCTGTGTTTTTAAAAAATTGTTTTGATGATGCTGATGCTTTTTATTAATGAAGTTCCAGTTTTTATGTATAAGCAGTATCTGTGGTATAAAGAATAGATAAAAAGAATAATTTTTTTTTATTCAATTTATTTACTTGACACAGAGAGAGATTACAAGTAGGCAGAGAGGCAGGCAGAGAGAGAGGAGAGAGGAGGAAGCAGGCTCCCCGCTGAGCAGAGAGCCCGATGTGGGCCTCGATCCCAGGACCCTGGGATCATGACCTGAGCCGAAGGCAGCGGCCTTAACCCACTGAGCCACCCAGGTGCCCTAGAATAATTGTTTTAAATTAAGATACACTTGCCCAGCATTGCAGAACTCTTTTTTTAAAAAAATATTTTATTTTTTTTATTTGATAGAGACACAGCAAGAGAGGGAATATAAGCAGGGGGATTAGGAGAGGGGGAAGGTGGAGCAGGGAGCCTGATGCAGGGCTCGATCCCAGGACCCTGGGATCACCACCTGAGCCAAAGAGATGCTTAATGACTGAGCCACCCAGGCACCCCTAGCATTGCAGAACTCTTAACAAATACCAGAAGTACTCAACTGATCTTCCTCTTAGCCATTTTGCATTGAGAGAGTTAAGGAAAATCATAGTATGTTAATTATTCTTACTCATCTTTGAGAGTCTCATTTCCATTTATAATAATTCACCAAAGTTCTTAAGTGATCAGTAGGAATACTTCACTGAAATTGAGGTGCCCTGATACTCTGTTCTAACAAGTGGTCCTCAGATGTGGGGACTTGAAGTAAGTTAGCATGGGGGGGTGGTGCAGAAGATTTAGGGTTTATTTGCAGCATGTTTTCTAGAAACAAGAGTAAGGTGACAATTGTTAAAGTGATTGATGATGGGTGGTGTTATCCTCTTATTTACTTTAAAGGTTTTGGTGGGGTTCATAAGAACCTTAATCTACAGGAGGATGTTTTAGTTCAGTTCCTTCTCAGTTCCCTCCTGGGAAAACTTTCCCAGGTCTGAAGTTGCCTTAGCATTCTTTTTTTTTTTTTTTTTAATTATTATTATTGTGTTATGTTAGTCACCATACAGTACATCCTTAGTTTTTGATGTATTGTTTTAAGATTCATTGTTTACATATAACATCCAGTGCTCCATGTAATACGTGCCTTCTTTAATACCCATCACCAGTTTTCTTTATACTGATTTCTACTTCCTTGCTGAGCCTGTGCTGTGGTGTTTAACAGAATTCCCGGCTCAGTCCTTGGATCAGGGACTGTTGGGAGGATACAGAGCTAAGTATAGAGAAGGGGAGGAGGAAATTGGCCATGTGTCAAGGAGAAAGTTCTACCTTGCTTTTCCCTTATTTAAGCAAGTGATATGCAACAGCTTACTTCTTATAATTTAATTACTGCTCTCTTGGCAGTTTGAATTATATAATGGAAATACACTTAAGCCATAATCAGCACACCTGTGTTTTTGCCCTGGTGTTGCCTATTTCCTCATGTAGAATACTTTGCTGTAGTTTTAATAGTTAATATTTTTATAGCCATTGACCAGACATTTCTACATGCATTACCTCATTTAATCTTCCAAATAACCCTGTAAATTGGCTGCATTACTCCCTTCCTCTCTTTTCCCTGCCTTTTCTCACTCTAATAGTGAGGTGAATTTGAAGTAGCTATTAGCCATAAGAAAATAAAAATGGAAAAATGAAGACAGTAAAATAAGGTGAATCTTGTGGCTGGTAAGAATACAAAATACAGGGGCACCTGGGTGGCTCAGTAGGTTAAGCCTCTGCCTTCGGTTCGGGTCATGATCTCAGGGTCCTGGGATGGAGCCCCGCATCGGGCTCTCTGCTCGGCGGAGAGCCTGCTTTCCCCCCTCTCTGCCTACTTGTGATCTCTCTCTCTGTCAAATAAATAAAGTCTTTAAAAAAAAAAAAAAGAATACAAAATACATACCATGAGAGCCTCTATAGTTAGAGATGGACATGGATTTGACTGAGAGCTTCGTAGCAACCAAAGCAAATATTAAAACATAATCAGTTATAGAATGCACAGTGCGCAGAAGATAAAATCATACTGGTTATTCAAAGGACATAAGACTTCTGTATTCCTGAGTCTTTTTTTTTTTTAAAGATTTTTTTTTTAATTTATTCATTTAACACAGAGAGAGAGATTACAAGTAGGCAGAGAGGCAGGCAGAGAGAGAGGAGAGAGGAGGAAGCAGGCTCCCTGCTGAGCAGAGAGCCTGATGCGGGCCTTGATCCCAGGACTCTGGGATCATGACCTGAGCCGAAGGCAGCGGCTTTAACCCACTGAGCCACCCAGGCGCCCTGTATTCCTGAGTCTTAAGAGAAATTTCTCTTACTGTTTCTTATGAAGACATGTTATGGAATAATGAAGTGTATTCTCTCACTAGTTTTACAATTATTACATTATGAAATTCCACATTATGTTTTATACATCCTTTTTAGCAAAGTTGAAGAAATAGTCCAGTGAGAGTTAGCAACTTACTCAAGTTCACACAGATGGCAAAAGTGGAACTTGAACCTGAATTCATTTATTTCCAAATTCAGTTTTCTTTTTATTATATCGTACTGCCTAAGTAAAATGTGAATTGAATAAAATGAGAAACACAAATGTATGTTCTGTATCTAAAATTCAGAGAGTTGCATGGATTCCTATTTTTAAAACTCCTGAAGGGAAAAGACCATAGGACCAATTATGAGGAATGTATTTTTGTTAATTTTTATTAAATGGGGATAAGAAAGATTGGAGGGGGTATATGTAAATATATAAAGGGAAATGTGAGGAAATGGTTCATATGGTTATCTCTATTTTACCAATAGGGTGTTTGGTTTGGTAGAAATTCAGTATGAAGGCAATTATTTTACCCCCTTTTAAAAAGAGAGCTCCTAAAATATCAGCATTTCAAGGCGTGGAGTTAGGCTTTAGCTGTCAACAACTTTCTATTTGGAACTGACGCATTAAAGGGATTTCTTTTCTGTGCAGTGGAGGATGATATCCTTAAAAGATTCCATCTGATTTCTAAAATTTCGGTTCCAATAAAAATTTGATCAAATGGCTTACCTGAGGAAAGTGACATTTTAATACCTGGCATTGTATTTTTCTTTGAAGTTCAACTTTGTCAGTTCTCCAAGCTTTGAATTTCTTAATAAAAGAGATTTATATATGACTGACCTTACAGATTTGGATTTGTGAATCTAAGGAAAGAATGGATCTTTTCCACTACTGTTATGTAACCTGAATGTTCCCAGCCTCCCCGGTTCATGTGTACATTCATAACCATATTTTAGTAGCTCATTATCTCCCTCCTTCTGTAACTGCCGCCAGTTCCATCTCTCTTTAAGGTCTTCTCAGTTATCTCTGAGCAGCCCTGGACAATGTCTATCCTGTACTCAGGAGCAGGTCTGCTTGTGAGCTCCTATTCTGGCCTCATTATTTTTTTCTGCTTATGAGTGAGTTCAAGCAGTCTCCCAGGCTGGGTGGCAGTAGCCCTTGCCCTCCCTGTGTTCCGCAAAGCTGCCTGGTGGTCTGGGGCAAACAAGACAGTGGCCCTTCCCCCAACTCTTGCTTTGTACATAGTCACCCAGACCTTCAGAACAGCCCCAAGTCTTCCTGAGCCTCTCATGGAGAATGGCGACTTCAGCTCAGCATTCCTCCACCGCCCCAGCATCATCCACCTCCAATCACTGTTCTCTTCCTTTATGTCTGTATTCTAGGAACCATTGCATAAAAAGTCCTTTTTTTCTCCTCAGCCAAAAACCAATCAAGAGTCTCTAGAACTTGAGACTGACAAGTGTCTGCTCATCAGTTTTATACTTGACCCAAGTAAATTCAGACAGTTGATCCCCTTTTACCATTTCTCCTCATACATAGGGAATACAGTAAAAGAAAACACTTAAAAATAAAGCATTGAAGGACCGCTGTATAGTTACATCTTTCTATTAAGACTCAGAAATCTGTTGGAACCCAAAATTTATCCTAAATCTTCATTCTAAACTTGAAATTCATTGGAAGAAAAATGTTAGCATGTTAATTGTGATATCCAAATTAGAGAGGAGCATATAAATAGTTTGTACTGAAAAACAAGCTTTCCTCTGAGCATAAATTTTTTCAATAGGATTAAAGGGTTAGGAGCAGATAGGAGGGCCAGTTTCCAGATCTCTACTGTGAATTCTGTCTTCATTATTTCATATACTGAGTCAACACAGCAGACTTGGTTTTAACTGCTAAAAGTAATTTGAACCGGGGAGGTGGAAAGTATAGGATAGGTCTAATGATCAGGAACTATTTTTACCTTTTCCCTTTTAGCCCAAGGTCACACACAAAAAAAGCCATGAAGTACATTTTCCTAAGTAGAGGTGTTGTCTCAGCTGTGTATATGTTTTCACTGTGCCATGAATAATCACTGAACTTTTTAGCAGTGTTGTGTACCTGCTAAATCTCAGGGGGTTGAAACCAAGGATTTTGAGTGCAACCTAAAAACAGTTCTCAGTTACTGTGGGTATAATTTGGCCCTAGATAAATTGTTGTAGCTAAAAATAAGGGTATGCTATAACTAATGGATATTTTGCAAGTGAAATACTGTGAGATAAGATTTACATATATCAAAACTGTTTCCACAATGAATATATTTTAGTAGTATTTTAATTTTCTTTTAACTTAACCATTTACTTGCAGTTCGTTTAGTAATAGATGAAATGGGATTTATGAAAACTCCAGATGAGGATGAAACAAGTAACCTTATCTGGTGTGATTCTGCGGTTCAGCAGGAGAAGATTGCAGAGCTGCAAAATTACCAGGTGGGAATTAATCATGACCAGTTATTGGTTTTAGGAGAGTTCTATGAATTCCATTATAATTTTACTTAGGGTTCTTAATGTGTGGACATATTAAATTTCAGTGCTAACTTACCTAAATAGCTTGTTTTGTTGCTGTCCAGTTGTACTGACTCTTTGCATAGAAGCCTGAATTCCTTCCAATCTAACTTTTAACCTCTTTCCATCTTTAAGGAAGAATTAATAGGAGAAAACGCTTCCTATGTGAGTGCTTTGCATTACGCTTAAAGATGAGTGACGTGGAATAGATAGCACAGAGAGATCAGGAAGTGGAAATACCTTGTAATGTCTGCTATGTGTAATCTGGCTCCATTCTTTTATTTGTAGAATGTCAAACAAATATATTAAAAAATAGACATCAAACTAAAAAGCCAAACACACAGAATTTTAGACAATCAACATTTTGTATAGTTTGTCAGTATAGAGTGTAATATAAAATTGAATATAGGAAACTAACAAGGCCATTCTCACCAATATTTCTACAATGCTTATCTGTATGAATATAGTAAATTTAGAATACTAGAAATAATTTGGACATTGAGTTACCAGTTATTCAACACAGAAAATTGTAACTTTAGTATCTGTGTAAACACCGTTTTCTGATTTCTTAAAAAAATTTGCAATTTTATTCTTTGCTTATTGTAGAGTCTTTAATTCTATATAGTCATTATAGGTCATTTAATTTTAAAAGTTTTACATTAATAGTCAGTTTTTTAAAAACCTTAAACTCAGAGGATGGATGTAACTCTATTATAGTGTAAATGAGTATATTCATTAAGTCCATGAGAATATTAATGTTTACCTTTTTATTTTCCAGAGGATCAACCATTTTCCAGGAATGGGGGAGATCTGTAGAAAGGATTTCTTAGCAAGAAATATGACCAAGTAATCTTCATTTTCTTTTAATAGAGAAGACCTTTTCAAAGTTTATTTTGACTATTACAGTGCATCTTTCACCAGGTTACATTGATTTGAAATGAATTTTGATGAAAGAGAATTTTAGTGCTAGCAGGTCTTAGCAGTTTCCTGATTCTTCCTTCATTTTGCAGAGGAGGTAACTGAGGATCAGAGAAATGAATATCTCGCACAAGTAAAACAAATAGTTAATAGCAGAGCTGGAGCAGAATCCTGGTCTCCAGAATCTCAGGCTCTTTTTACTGCAGTTTAGCAACATAATACACACTGTGTGTGTGTGTGTGTGTGTGTGTTCATATCCTGGTTATTGAGCATCTGTGTGTTAATGAGCATCTAATGTATGCCAGACACTATAGTTGGTGCATTTGTGCACACACATAAACACATGTGTATGTCCCTACCCAGGTCTCAGAGATAAATATACATATATATATATATACATGTGTATGTATATTTACATATATCTTTATCTCTGAGACCACTATTTGGAGTAACAAGCTGCTGTTATGGGAAAAACTGTTCACAGGTTCTCAAGCATTGTACCAAATGAACTGCAGAATTTTTATGCACTTTATATTTCTGTGGTTTGGGTTTTTATTTTTTTTTTTTAGTTTAAGGAGGTTGAGTGCTAATTTGAGAAAATTTTTAAAAAAGAAAACTCAAACAGAGAAAGCTTGGGAAACTTGGTGTGTAAATAAATATTTATATGCATCATGTGAAAGTTTATATACCCACTCACCCAACAAGTACTTTTTGTGTGTCTGTTATAGACTAGAGATTGCTAACAGGTAAACAAGATGAATAAAGCCTCGTCCCTGCCTAGAACTCAAATATTAGTAAAGGAGAAAGAGTGATACATATAAATACAGTTTGATGGTACCACATTAAGGGGACAGTCAGTGTATCGCAGTGACAAAGATGGTGACAGAGGCCATTTCTAGGAGCTCTTGGATGGTTTTCTGGAGAATTCAAATGCAAAATGGATATTGAAAAATGTATAAGGAGTTCACCTTTTGAGAAGAAGGCACGGAGACTAGGCAAAGACAGCAGTGGGAGAAACTGTATGGAAACTTAAACCAACATGATATGTTTGGGGGAACTTCTGAGCAGTTTCTGTGGTTTTGTAGGGTGTCAGGAGGCTCAGTTTGAGATGCTGCTGCAGGTAAATGCGAAGACCAGGCTGCATACACCATGTTACTATGTTTTATTCAATCATTTAATCATTGATTCTTTAATCTCTTTAACTACTCAGCAAATACTTCTGTTTATCCTGAGAGAAATGAGAAGTTTTTTAATGGGTGTAGGCAGAGAAATGGTATGTCTTCCATACTCTTGGTGGGCTTGTAGATAATGGATTCAAAGAAGGGAGAAAGGAGGTTCCGAGGAAGCCGGGAAGGAGGTGATTGTCAACATCTGATAAACCAAAGGAGAGATAGTGGGAGTGGGGAAGAGGAAATACATCTGGAAAATAGGGAAGAGAGAGAATTGACAGGACTGGAAAGCTGCTGTGATGTGAGAATCAACGGGACGAGGAGAGCAGTGACCAGGATGACTGCTAGGTTTCTGGCTTAGGAGATCATGTAGGTGGGGCAATTCAGTAACACTGGGATTATAGGAAGAAGAGACTTCAGAAGAAAGGGAATTCCCTCTCTAAATTTTGGACATGTGTTTCATCGAAGTCATTTACTTTCATCTAACATATTTAGTAGATATCTATTATATGCTGGACAATGTGCTGGCCTTTGGGCACATGAGGTGATCAAAATCAGACTCATGGCTTTTACAACTTTGGGTTGCAACTGTGGTAAGTGCAATGAAGTAGAGAGTTACATAGTTGTCAGTCAGCGCATAGTGAAGGACTTGGGGCTGAGGGAGGCATTGGAAAGTTTCCCTGAGGATGTGATGTAGAACCTTAAATATGAATGCTGAGTAGGAGTTTATTGGTGAAAATGGTAGAGAACAGTTTTCTGGGCAGGAAGAACTGTATGGTCTGAGGTCATAAGGTGGGAGAAAGCAGGAATAGTCAGGATCCTGAAATAAAGCCAAGTGTAGCTGGTGCACAGAGGCATTGATGGGAAAGGGAGAAATTAGTTGAAGGGTGATGGTTAGGATGATAGTCCTTATCCTAAATTCCACAGGAGAGGAGGAGTGGTGGGAGTGAAGCTGGTAAAATGACCAGATTTGCATTTTGAAAAGATCATTCTATCTGCTTTGTAGAGAACATAAGTCTGTGTGGTTGGGAGAGGCAAGGTTAACTGTAGACCCATTAGTAGCTATTGCAAATAAGCAATTTCTCATTTTTATAGGATCCTCCAAGGATCCTTAAGGAAAAAAGAATCTTCTATTAGATGGAAAGTTATGACCTATTTATATAAAAATAGAATTAATTAAGTTACATGCTTAATATCATTTAGTAAATCCATGACAGCTATGAGCAGAAATTATTCCATATTTCCAAATTCCTAAGTAAGACTGCATATCTGTTTTGAAGCTATACGTTTTTACATCAAATGATTTGTGCTAGATTCCTAAATGAAATAAAGTATTTCTCTTGAATATATGTATGCTTGGATTTTTTCCAAATATATATGAAAGAATGGTATCATTCATAAATACTCTGCGTGGTTAGTTTAAAATGTATTATTTTAATTAAAACTTTAAATTGATCTAATTTCATATCATTTTTAAAAATATAATAGATACATTTAAAGGTATTGGACACAAAAACAAGGACATCAGCACTGTTACGTGTTTACTTTAGCTTTGTGTATATGTCTGTATGTGTGTTTTCCAAACCAGTCAATGTTAGCCTATTTTGTATTGAGATTGTTTAGCTTATTGGCTTATTCTGGATTTGACAGAGTTGGTAATTATTTCCCTTCTCATGGTGGAAATATAACTTTCTTATATGGTTTTCTTGAAAGATCACTTGAAATATAATAACCATAGGAACCTATGGCTTAAATATGCCACACCCTAGTTTTAGAATGTAGGCCCTACCTCTGTGTATCCCATGTACTGTGGTTCCATTTTAGATTTTACCAGTTTCATCTGTGGATAATATCTACTTATCTATGAAAGACTTGCATACATTTATTAAAAGGACCTTTTTTTGGAAATAATCAGATTTTTGTTAATAGATAATATTTTAAAATATTTCTTTAATTTTTATTGGGAATTAATATGTACAAAATGGTTAATATTTGGGATTAATCAAAAGTAAACATTTTATACCTAGTTTTATCCTTAAGTTATATATCAAATTGGCAGCCTGATTAGTAGCAGATATAAAAATATCAGGACATACATTGTAGCCATAAAATCACATGTATAAGGCACATGTAGTTCATGTTAAAACAAAACAAAACAAAACAAAATTTCTAGTATAGTCAATGGTTCACCTGGTTTTCTCAGAAAAGTAGTTAAACTTCAAAAACTGTAGTAAAAGATGATCAAAACTGCTCCTCATGGGTGCCTCAGAGGACTCAAAATTATCTTTAAAGACATGACATGAACGGCACCTGGTGGTGAACTATTTCCTGCTTCCCACCCTCTCATCCCAGAGGCAGAGTTAATGACATTTCCACGTTACCTTGCCGTGTATGTCTTTATTGCCCTTACCACATTGTATTTAGTAGCCTATATGTAAATTCCTTAGGGTACAGACCTATTACTTTATCTTAATATCCCTAGTGCCTAGCATATAGTATATACTCAAATGATCTATCAATAAATGAATTGGTATATAGGACAGAGAATCTTGTCTGCTTGTTCTTTCGCTTTTTCTTGTTCTTTCACTGATGTGTCTCCAGTGTCCAGAATAATGCCTAGCACATAGTAGGTGCTTTATAGGCATTTGTTGAATGAATCAGTAAATGAGAAATGGCAGGAATTTAAATCCTTGTAGTAAATGTCAGTAGCACAGAGAAAGAAAATTTAGAAAAGTTTGAATAGAAATTACTTTTCATATCATCTCTAATTTATAGAATGATCAAGTCCCGGCCTCTGGATTATACTTTTGTTCCTCGAACATGGATCTTCCCTGCTGAGTATACACAATTCCAGAACTACATGAAAGAATTGAAGAAAAAAAGAAAGCAGAAAACTTTTATAGTAAAACCAGCTAATGGTGCAATGGGTCATGGGTAAGTATTTTTCATCCAGAACATATAAAAGTTTTAAAAAATTGGGGGAAAAGAATAAATGTGAGCATTCACTCATGGTTGAATATGAAAAAAAATAATAAAATGGGTTTCTATTGCTTTTTTAGAACTAAGTATTTGTTGATCCATTTTATCCTGTCCTACAAGCTTCAGTTATTCAATTTAAAGATTAGATCAGTTGAAAGACTTTAATAGGAGACAACAAAATAGAGAAAAAAGATATTTTCTAAGTTTTTTCTTAAACATAAAATTTGTATTTATAATAATTTTAGAGTAAGCTTGGAGGGTAAAATTCAGTTGATACAGTAGAGATTAATTGACTTGGAGAAAAAAATGGTGAGGTAGTTACTCTTCCAATAGCTAGAAATTTAAAGCAAAATAAGTGTATCCTCTTTGCTTTACAATAAGTTTTTTTTTTTTTTTTATCAAGCCATGGTGATTAAATTCAGAATGAGTAAAACACATTTTAAGCTAAGGTACCATGAACTATACATGTTAGCTGAACATAGATTACACAACTTAATATTCCTTTGTCCTTTTCCTTTCTAATGTTCGTTTTCTGCAATGTACTTTTTCAGAGAAAGTGTGGCTGAGGGTGCTTTTTTTTTATTTTTAAAGATTTTACTTTTATATTTGTCAGAGAGAGAGAGAGAGAATCCAAGTAGGGGGAACGAAAGACAAAGGGAGAAGCAGGCTCCCCACTGAGACAGGGCCTGATGTAGGACTTGATCCCAGGACCCTAGGATCATGACCTGAGCTGAAGGCAGACACTTAACTGAGCCACCCACACGTCCCAAGGCTGCTTTTAATAAAAACACATATATGTTATTTTAATCTTTTGATTTATCATTTTATCATTACATATTGTCCTTGTCTCTTGTAACAAATTTTCTCTAAAAGTCTATTTTGTGTAATACTAGTATACCACTCCAGGTCTCTTTTGGTTACTTTTGGGGTGGAATATCTTTTCCATTTGTTCACTTTCAAGTTATTTGTATCTTTGAATCTAAAGCGAATCTCTTGTAGACAGCGTGTGATTGGACCATGGTTTTTTAAAATACATTCTGCCAATGCTTGTCTTAGTTGGAGAGTTAATCCATTTGTAATTATTGATAAGGAAAGTCTTACTTCAGCCATTTTGCTGTTTGTCTCCTGTGTCTTAATATAGTTTTCATTCCTCAGTTCCTCCATTTTTACTGTCTTGGATATTAAATAGATATTTTCTTGTGTGCCATTTTAATTTTCTTGTCATTTCTTTTACTATTTATTAGTGAGTATAAAAGAATTTTTATTGTTGTTATTATTTTTTTTTCAGGAATAGAATTTATTGACTCATCACTTACATAAAACACCCAGTGCTCATCATAACAAGTGTGCCATCCTTAGTACTCATCATCCATTTAGCTCATTCCCCGCCCACCTCCCTCCATCAACCCTGAGTTTGTTCTCTATTTTTAAGAGTCTCTTATGGTTTGCTTCCCCCTCTCTCCTTCTCTCTTTTTCCCGCTTCCCACATGTTCATCTGTTTTGTTTCCTAAATTCTCCATGTGAATGAAATGATCCGGTATTTGTTTATCCTTGACTGACTTACTTCACTTAGCATAATACACTCTAGTTCCATTCACATCACTATAAATGGAAGGTTTCATTCTTTTTGATGGCTGAGTAATATTCCATTGAATATATACACACTACATCTTTATCCTTTCATCAGTTGGTGGACACTTGGGCTCTTTCCATAGTTGGCCATTGTTGATGCTGCTGCTATAAACATCAGGGTGCATATACCCCTTTGAATCTGTATTGGAGTTTGTTTTTTTTAATGGTTTCCCTGCGATTATAATTAACACCTCAATTTATAATAATCTTGTTTAGATTAATATCAACTTAGTTTCAATAATAAAACAAAAACAAAAACCCCTCACTTTGCTTCTATATAGCTCTGTCCCTCTGTATCATTATTATTACAAATTACATTTTCATACATTGTGTGCCCATCAATAGATTTATAATTATTGTTTAATGCAGTTGTATTTTACATAATATTGGAAAAAAGAATTACAAATCTAAACTACATTAATAGTGACATTAATATTTACTTATGTAGTGACCTTTACCAGGTATTTTTTATTTCTTTGTGTGGTTTTGAGCTACTGCCTACTGTCCTTTCATTTCAGTCAGAATTCTCTTTAGCATTTTTTAAAGGCAAACTATACTAGCAACAAACTATCAGTTTTTATCTGGGAATATCTTAATTTCTCCTTCAATTTTGAATACTTTTGCCAGATAGAGATTTATTGGTTAACAGGTTTTTTAAAAAATTTTATTTTATTTTTTCCTCTGTCTTTCTGTCAACACGTTGAATATATCATCTCATTGCCTTTGGTCTGTGCCGTTTCTGTTGAGAACTCAGCTCTTTATTTTATCGAGGATCCATAGGGTGTGATAAGTAGCTTTCGTCTTGCTTTCAAGATTCTCTCTGTCTTGGCTTTTGACAGTTTTATTATAATATGTCTCAGTGTGGCTCTCTTTGAATTTATTCTGCTTGGAGTTCATTGAGTTCTTTGGGTGTATAGTTAATGTTTTTCATCAATTTGGGAAGTTTTCAGCCATTAATTCTTCAAATATTCTTTCTGTCCTTTTCTCTCCTCTCCTTTTGAGATTCCCATTATGTGTATGTTGGTATCCTTGGTGGTGTCCCCCAGGACTCTTAAGCTCTGTTCATTTTTCTTCATGCTTTTTTCTTTCTGTTCCTCAGCCTAGTCAGTCTCAATTGACCTACATTCAAGTTCATTAATTTTTTTTCTGACTTCTTAAATCTTCTGTTTAGTGTCTCTAATGAATTTTTTTGTTTCAATTATTGTTATTTTTTAACTCCAGAATTTCACTTCGGGTCCCTCCACTCTCCTTTAAAAAACATAACTTCTATCTCTATTGATATTCTCTATTTGGTGAGATAGTCTTCTCATGGTTTCCTTCAGTTCTCTCCCTATGGTTTCCTTTAACCCTTTGAACAGATTGAAAACAGGTGATCTAAATAATTGATTGTCTAGTAATCCCAAATGTCTGTCTTTCTATTAGTTGGTAACTTTCCTATGCATGGGCCATACTTTCTTTTTTCTTTGCATGACTCATAGTTTTTTGTTGAACATCAGACATTTTGAATATTATAATGTAGCAACTCTGAAAATCAGATTCTACCCCCCTGCAAGGTTTTTTGTTACTGCTTGTTATGGTTGCTCATTGTTTAGTGATCTTTCTGAAATACTTTCATGAAGTCTGTATTTTTTGTCGTATGTGGCACTGAAGTTCCTGTTCTGTTGGGTCAGTGCTCAGCTTGTTAAGTGGACAGATGTCCTCAAACACTTGCAACCAACAAACCAAACCAAACCAAACCAAGAAAACCTCCCCCAAGCCCAAACTCCCAGTCCTTGCAGAAAGGGTGTACGTGTATGTTGGAACATGCCTTCAGCATTCAACTAGGCAGTTTTAAACTCTGCCCTAGTCTTTATTTCCCGCTCGTGCAGAGCCTGATGTTTAGCCTGATGTTTAGCCAGAGGTAAGAGCTTAGGGCCTTTCAAGTCTTCCCTAAGCATGCATTTAGCCTTGGGCAGATTCCCAGAAATATGTCTGAGCTTTTCAAAGCTTTTATTCCCCAAAGATTCTCATACTTCAGTATTTCTTTCCAATATTTTAGTTAGTATATTGTTTTCTCCAACCTTTATTGGTTGTCATAGGCATCAAGAACTAATGCATTTGTCTTTAAATGTTTTCAACAATGCCCCCCCTCCCCCAAGTAGCTGCCTCTACACTAGGAGAGTTCCTAATTAGGCAAGATAAAAGCAGTCCTTGAGTTCCTTCAGGGAGTCACCAGACAGGTAAAACAACAGTAACAACAACAAACAAAACTACGAAAAGAATAAGGTCTATTCTGCTCACTCCAGACCCAGGACCTGTACTGGGAACATGGGCTGTTGTTTAAGGCCATTGATGAATTGAGATTAGGGAATGGGCCAGAGTAAGTAAAAATGCCATAAAGCTCTTTTTATATAGATTTGGCTTTTTTTTTTTTATTAATTGTTCCTTGGTTGTTATAAGCTTTTGGTTAGTTTCTAGGTTTCCATAAAAGTTGATTCTGACTATTTATTGGCTGTTTATTGCTTTTGTGGAGGGACAGACTTTGGAGTTCCCTATAGCACCACTTTTCTCTTGAGAATTATCTGTAACTTTGTAAGTATCTTGACCCCATATCAAATTAGTCTTTTAATTCTTTTTTTTTTTTTAACTTAGGATTTCTTTGATAAGAAATGGTGACAAACTTCCATCTCAGGATCATTTGATTGTTCAAGAATACATTGAAAAGCCTTTTCTAATGGAAGGTTATAAGTTTGATTTACGAATTTATATTCTGGTGACATCATGTGATCCACTGAAAATATTTCTCTACCATGATGGACTTGTGCGAATGGGAACAGAGAAGTACATTCCACCTAATGAGTCTAATTTGGTAAGTAATACCAGACAGAATCTATGGTTTTATTCATTTGTTCAACTTGTATTTTTTAGAGCATACATTGTGTATTTTTAGAGCAAGATTATATGAATCAAAGTACCCCTTATTAGGTTTATATAGTCAGGAATTGTGTACATAAACAAAACTGCTTCTAATTTATAGACAGCTATGTGAAAATTAGAAAAATAAAAAGGTATCTCCTCCAGCAGGCTAATTAGGAGAGGGCACTCCCTTTGGGTGCTGTGAAGAAGCACAAGGCTGGATTTCAAAACACATGGATATGTAGTGGCCTTGCATAGAAATGACATGTACACATGTACACAGTGGCCGTATATAGAAATGGATTTCAAAACACATGTGTGTATGCTTTGGCCCTGGATAGAAATGACTTATTTTAGAAATATAAATGAAAATAATATCTTATTGAGAAGTACAGAATGTCATGGAGTTGAGTATAGGGATAGTTTATGTTTAGCTTCTCCTGGAGGAGGTGGTATTTGAGCAAGCCATATATAATAGGTATGGTTTAACAAGTACAATGTGGGAGAAAGTATATGAAACAGAGAAAGTGAGGGTTATCAGAAAGTAGAGTTAGTAACTTGTCACTTTGCCCAAAAGAAAAGATGGTAAATTTACATTGACCAAATGTAACCTAGAGATGTAAATTGGTAGTTTCAGTGTACATTTTAAAATCTATTAAATGGAGCTTTCTGTAGATATTTTTCCATTAAGATTTCCTTTGTGCAGCCATAACTCATTGATGAAAGTCAGAACTGCAGTTTATGGTTTATGAAGGTCAAACTGTAATTTATTATCATAATTTATCATGGAAGTCACAAACTTTATTATCCATACTTAAAAGTTTAGTTAACTTCTACCTTATTTTTAAGCCTACTAATTATAGTAAAAATTAAAATTAATTAAGTTTTATTTCCCATTTTGTCAAAAACCTGCTTATTGTTCTCCTATAATGTTATGCACACAATTAACTGCACTAAAAATGGACATATTTTAAAAATTACATAATGTCTGATCATAAATGTTGCTATGTTCAATTAATGAAAAATGTTATAAAGCTGGAAAAAGAAGAATAAAAGAACTGTAAAAGTTTTCACTGGAAAGGAAGATAAAGGAAAGAATCATCTCTTTAAAGGTCATAAGGTGTGAATATATCCAATCACCAAGTAATATTTGAACTCTACTGCATTCTAGGCATTGTGCTGGTTTTGGAAAAACAGTGACCAAGACAGATACAGTGCTTGACCTCTCAAAAGCAACAGTCTAGTGGGGAGGCAGAAAATAAAATAAGCAATTATAATACCTGATGGTAAGTGTAATGGTCTAAGACACTGAGGGTGCTAAGGCAGTACATAGGAAGGGCATCTAATCCAGCTGGAGATAGATTAGAGAGGGAGTTTATAAAGTGAAATATGAATAATGAAGGGTTAGCCAGGTTGGGGGTAGGAAGGGGTGGGGTAGAAGTCCATAGAGAAAAATGGCCCAAAGGTGTGGTGTGTCTGGAGAAAGCACTCATGTTCAATATGGCTAAATACAGACCACGAAGGGGTGGGTGTTCAGAGATGAGGATGAAGAGTCTAGTGGACAGATCTTGCGGGGATTTTTAAGCCATATCTAGGATTTTGGAGTTTAACCTGAGAAGAAGGGAAGCATTGAAAAATTTTAAGGAAGGAAAGAAAGAATGAGATTCTTGTCTTCAAAAGGTCACCTGGTCTATCTGTGGGGAATGTGAGAAATGGATGTAGATGTAGATGGATGGGAGAGGTGAGGGTAGGGGAGAAGCTGTTTTCTAGTCTAATCACATGTGAGAGGAAAGATGGCCTTATCTGAAGTAATAGCAGTAGGACTATACTAACAATAAGAAGGTAGATTTAAGATATATTTATGATAACATGGATAACAGTGATATAATGACAGGTTGGATTTGTAGAACAAGGGGGAAAAGGAGAGAGAAATTAAGGATAAAACTCAAGAACTTTGGCATGGGCCAGTTGGATGGATGATGTATTATTCATCATGGTATGAAATATAGGGGCTGTTAAGGGTCTTGCAGGAAGCTGGTGTGTCTGGTTTAACATGCCTGCACAGCCTCCAAATGGATCTAGGCTATAAGTATTTGGATATATAGCATTGGTCTGGAGTTCAGAAGAGAGAACCAAGCTATTGGCCTAATTCGAGATTTGTCAGCTCTTAGATTACAATTAAAATAATTGGTGTGGATAAGAATGAGTTATAACACATTGTAAGGCAAATGGTCATGTTTTGAGAGAATGAGTAAGGGAAGACATAGGAAAGGATAAGACTTGTAAGCTCATTTAGGTGATAAAGTGATTTATTTTAATAACTTATATGTATGTGATTTACTTAAATACAATGGATTAGGAAATCATAAGGAAAGTATGGTAGTCAGGAAATGTAACCTTAGTAATCATGTAATCTTGTGGCTTTGGTTCACATGTAAAAAGAATGATCTTCTCCTATGTAAGTGTCAGTGTTTCTTATAGATCTCTAAAATTTTAAAGTTCACCTTTTTCAACTCCATGATCAAATTCCTAGATTAATATATGAAAGAGTCAAAAAAAAAGAAAAGAAAAGAAAAGAAAATTTTATCTAAAGTGAGATCACAATTATGTAAAAGGTAAGCTTAAGAAAAAAAGGCTGGAAAAAATAAATCAAAATGCTCTTACTGGTTGTTTTTGGATGGCATACTGTTGCATATTTGTTTCTTCCTATTTCTAATTTTTAAAATAGCATGTATTTTGTGAGGAGCTGTGTGAATTTATAAGAATTAAATATTGGTAAACTAAATATAAGGAGATCATAAGACAGAGAATTTCAGGCATTGAAATATAATAGCTATTTTTTTTTTTGCTACCAATGTAGTAGTTGGCCAGTTCTTAAAAATTTTTGTATATCCCAATTCATTGTATTGAGCCTATATGCTAAAAATGGGGTGGAGAATAGTTATACCCTTTCGTTCCTTGAAAATTACTGTTTGGTTTATCGTTGTCTTAGCTGCTTATGGCCAATGTCCAAATGGCAATGAAGGGGACTTTTGTTGAGGGAGATGTGAAACTGAAATTTCCAATCCTACTTACAAAGATACTGTTTTAAGAGAAATGCCGTGTTCCATTTTTTTGCTTACTTTTTCACTAGGATAGCTAGTGTTTATTATTACTGCTATTATTTATTTTAAGAAATTCTTGTCAAATGGAGAGCCCCTCAAAAAGGTACTTTCTAGCTTTTTTAAAATTGAAAAATGATTTATATTTTAGGAACTAGGAAATGCTTTAGTTTGGTTGATTTCCTTTTTCTTTAGGTCTATCACTTACAGTTAGACAAGCATAAGATTTATGTGCTTTCTTTTAAGTATCACTTAATTTAAAACTTTTTCTAAGTTTCATTAGGGTAGGGACTGTCTATCTTATTTATCTATGTATCCACAGTGCCCAGTACCAGTTCCTGCAGGTAGTAAGTAGGTGCTCCTTAAGTATTGTTTAATGAATTAAAAAATAAATTCTTTTTTTTAATTTAAAGATTTTTATTTATTTATTTGACAGAGATAGAGACAGCTAGAGAGGGAACACTAGCAGGGGGAGTGGGAGAGGGAGAAGCAGGCTTCCTGCTGAGCAGGGAACCCAGTGTGGTGCTCGATCCCAGGACACTGGGATTAGGACCTGAGCCACCCAGGCACCCCAGAATGAAAAAATAAATTCTTAATTAGTGATGGGCACATGGGTTAGTAAACAACATGTAGCTCAAATGATCACTTCTGCACATTTGCTTCAAAGATTTTATACTGTAGACCTAAGTAACTGCAGTGAAAATAAAATATGATACAAATATACTTGATTATTAACAAACCTAAATAATAATCATGTACAGGAAGTATATATTCATTGTGATGCAACATTGCTCTCTAAAGTAACTCCTGGGAGTAGGAGCATGAGGGTAGGAGATATAGATTTGATGAATGTTTATGCTAGATTGATAAGGAACCATTGGATGTTTATTAGTTGACAATTATGAGGGGATTAAAATTTTGGATTTTTTTTGGAAAGATTTTATATATTTATTTGACACAGAGAGAGATTACAAGTAGGCAGAGAGGCAGGCAGAGAGAGAGGAGGAAGCAGGCTCCCCGCTGAGCAGAGAGCCCGATGCGGGCCTCGATCCCAGGACCCTGAGATCATGACCTGAGCTCAAGGCAGAGGCTTTAACCCACTGAGCCACCCAGGCGCCCCAAAATTTTAGATTCTTTTTCAAGTTATTTGAGGATAACAGTATCAACAAATGTAAAAATGTAAAGAGACTATGGCATAACAGCTCCAGTAAGGAGTACTGTAAATTTACTGTTAATCATTGAGACTCTGTACAACGGTGTGTGCTCCTTCTGTCTGCTGTTTGAATTGCGTTCTGTCCTGTGAATGAGTTCCAGGGGCTTCCTGGTTCCTATGCGAGGCAGAGGTTGTGTTTGGTAGTCCTGCCTTTTGACTTATGCTACTTACTTGAGATTTCATTTTTTATTTTTATTTAATGCTCTCTTGGAAAATTCTCTTCCCAAAACAAATTTGGGTGAGAACTGTCACTAAAAACTTTAAAAACAAATTAACAGAAACAGTGTTTTTCTTGCTTAGCAGTGTGTAATTTCAGTTTCATATAATTATTTTAATGCTTATTATGGTATATATATTTTGAATAATATACAAAGTAACTTTGTAGATGACTATATTTGTACTTCTTTTATTGGAAATGTGCCATTCCATTTAATTTGAAAATTATCTAAATGATCATGAAATTGTCGATCTGTATATTTTAAACTTTAAAATTGTCTTTCATCTTTGGTTGCCTTATGGTCTGTGAAACCTCACAGTTCTAGAGTCTCATAGGTGATGACAACTTTGGTTCTTACTTGTTACAGACCCAGTTATACATGCATCTAACAAACTACTCTGTGAACAAGCACAATGAGCGTTTTGAAAGGGATGAGACAGAAAACAAAGGCAGCAAACGTTCCATCAAGTGGTTTACAGAATTTCTACAAGCAAATCAACATGATGTTGCTAAGTTTTGGAGTGATATTTCAGTAAGATTATACCATTTTCACAATTATAACTGTCTTTCCTCAGATTAATTTAAAGGATCATCGGCATTTTAAATAAAGAACTGATTACATTAGATTGGGCAAATAAACTATTTTCATGAGGGAAGCGAGAATTGTGACAGACCTTGATAAGCGGTATTTTTACGGCTAGGGATGGGAGAGAGGGAGTTGTAGGTACAAACAAAAGCATAAGTAAAGGAATGGATGTATGAAAATAGTGATAAGTGGCCCAGGTTGGTACGTAGGGTATTGTTGGGAATTTTGTGGGGACTTATGGCTGAAAAGGTATGTGGAGGCAAAATTTTAGGTCTGAAAATCAAGGCTTAACTTGATATGTAGTAACAATTCATTCCTTCCAGATTTTAAGGGAGGAGAGTAATAAGGCCAATGACTATGAATTTAAAAGATAAATCTGAAAATGGGTATAGTACAGACCAAGAGTACATAGAGGAAGGCACCTAGAGGTAGTTTAAGTGAAAAGAATGGCCTGAAATGAACCACAGTAAAAGACATGACAGCACTGACGTTAACTGAACGTCCAAAATCAGGGAAAAAGAGTCAGACATTCCTCTGCAGTTTTAAGGAGGAATTATAGGGAAAATGGGTGTGGCTTTATCTGAAATAGAGTAGAAAGGAATTTATTTTGAGATGATCTAGAGCTTAGTTTTATAGGAGAGGGAAAAGAGCTCTATTCCTTCATTTCATTCAGTCATTCAGTAACCACTTAATGAAATCATAATATATGCTTGTTTCTGGCTGATAATCTGAAAATTTATGAGATACAGCTCTAATCCTCAAAAAATTTAGAATTTGGAAGGAAAGACCCACACAGAAGTTGTTAATAAAATGTAACTTAGCACATACAACAACAGAGCCATGCACTGGATTCTGTGGGAATGTAGAGGAGAACCATATAGTAGCTTTCTGTGGGTGGGGACTGGCTGGAGAAGGGCTTTCTGGAGGCACCGACACCTGAACTAAACTGGTAGAAGCTCATGAGGCTATGGTAATGAGTTCCACTAGAGATCTGTTGAACTTAAAATGTTTTCTCAGGTAGAAAGATCAAGCAGGCTGTTAAAAGTGTACATTTGGGGTCTGATTGATAATTAAAGCCTTGGCAGTGGATGGCATTGCAAATGATAAGGGTAAAGAGAGTAAAGAAAGCAGATCTGAGAAGTGAAACCAACCCTTTATTAATCCTAGCAGAAGTATCGCAATGGTATTCAAAGTTAGAAGAGGACTTAATGTGACAGGGCTATGCAATATGATTTAGCTTTCCTTTGGGGACAAATACTATATAATTTAAATAAACCTATCATGGAAAATGTACATGAAAGTTCATAGTTGAATTTGGGTCTCTCGAGAAAATCAGAAAAATCAGCATCATTGTATTTATTCTTTTGTTGTTTTGTTGGTTGATACTTTTTACACCGTATTTTCTATATCACAGAACGTAAATCCAGAGACCATTGGGTGTCAGACAAGTAAAAAGGAGTGAAATGTTCTGCACAGAAGTAAATAGGGTGTTCTGGGAACTGTGGTAATTTGAAAAGCATAAGACATCTGAAGGGGGCAGACACTACTCAGCACCAGCCTTTTGGTGCCACGTGGTATTTTGGGCCCAGTGTGGCTCATTCTTCTAATTTGTCCATGGAAGCTCTAAGTCTCTGATTTATAAATATTGGCAACACACTCAAAACTTTTTAGAAATTCAGGGGCTCCAGCAAAAAAGTTTGTCAACTAGATTTTGTAAGAGGCCCACCAACTTGTTAACTTTCTACTCTATCTTCCTGGTAACCTAAATACATCCAAACAAGAATTTTGAGTACGATAACGCTGTGTTTATTTATATACTTATTATTCTACCAATGCCAATTTTACAGAAATTAAAAAAACATTTTAATAATGATAGTGTGTCATCATAGCAGGTTAGATGCATCGAAGGGGTGAAATTTGTTATTTTGGCTCAATAGCTCATATATGGAAGATCATTTATGATGATACCCGGATGATTTAAGGAATGGATGATCTGATGAATAACTCAGTGATAACAAGAAAGTTTTCTATGTCCTGTGATATTCCTTTTTCTTTACCAAATTTTTCACTTCCATCTGGGTTTTCACTTCTTTGGAGTAGTCCTTGTGGAAAGGTGGAACTTCTTGGACTGCCTTGGTGAAGAATGTGTAGAGAGAATTAGTCAGAGAGAAAAGTTGGCTTTAAGTGGTACTTTCCCTACATAATTGAATCAGGAGAAGGCATAGGAGTCAGACTTATGTTAATAAGAGGGGATAGAAATGAACCTTTCTGTTAAAGCCTAAAATATAATTTTCATATATAATTGAATATGGTCAATGTTACCTATTAAGCTCTGAAACATTTATGATCCCTTCTATAAATGAGTAAATTTTGCATCATTCTTGCCTACATTAGTTAGAATGTATAATAATAATCTACAAATAAGCAATGAGTTAATACTTAAGAAGTTATTAATTTTTCCAAGCACATATTTCATAATTATATTTATCTTTATTAAAAACTGATATAAAGATATCTGTTTAAGATGAGTTAATGAAATAATATATTATAAAAACAGGAGGAGGTAGAGAAAGCAGTCAATCAGTAAATTTTAATGTCATAGTTTGCAAATTTCATGAATTTAACTTAGGCCTTTTTTTTCTAAGGCCTTTTTTTTGGGGGGAGTAATTTCTCTAAAAAGTAACTGTAATGAAAACTAACATACGATAACAGCCCCTATATACCACAGAGATGTGTCCTTTTGTGCAGGTCAAGAATGAATAAGAAATCAATAGAAAATCAAGCCACAGAAATTATAACCATTGTAATCACTCATAAAACCATCCTTACTGAATGCTTTTTATATACTTATATATATGTAAAATCTATAAATCATATTTCAAAGCAATGACACTGTTGGAAATTCTCAAAAGCATTAGTGGAATTTGATTCGTTTTTGGTTTTATCACTCTTGATTTTCACATATACTTGCAGTCTTGCCTTTGCATGCCTTACAAATGTGTGTTTTATGTAGAGAAAACACAGATTTGTAATTCAGGGTTAATTAATATTCACTCTCCCCACCCTGCCTGAGTTGTTTCATGCAGATATTTATTAGCCCAGGTTTTAACTTTTTTCCCCTATTCTCTAGTGGTTTCACTAATATATCCAAAGACTTATATGAAGTGGTTTTCTGGCTTTTGTCTTTATATCCTTTAATGTTACCGTTAATTTTTTATCTTGATTAAAATTTTGTAGAACAGCCTTTCATGGCTTCTCTGATATTTACCCCAAATATGATCTGGGTTGGGGTTCTGGCTAACAGCAGGGTTAATTTCTGTCTCTCCTTTTTTTTCTCTCATATAGTGAATATTGCTCCCACCAAGTGGAATGTTTGTTTCTGACCTGACATAGGAGGTGGGGTTCGGGAAGAATGATAGAATAAATATAACAATAGTATAGTTAAAACTTATTGAAGGTTTACTCTGTTCTAGGCACTATGCTGAGAGTTTTACATGGAGTCTCATTCTGTCCTTACATCAGTCTTTTACAGTAGGTATTACTACTATTTCCCTATTTCCCCTTTATCTTTGGGGAAAGTGAGACTCCAAGTTTAAGCAACGTAACTGAGGTTGTACATAGCAAGTAGCAAAGCCAAGAATAAACCCAGAAAGCCTGATGTAAGAGCCAAATTCATAATTGCCACATGCTATATTGCCTATACCTCTAGAGAGGGACTTAAAAAGACAATATTATTCTAAGCAAAAAATCCCTGCAAGATGGCTTTTCCACAATCCGAAACTTGTTCTTAAACTCCAGTAAACCAATTTTTTGTTTTATGAGCATTAGTAACCACTCTAGTGTGTTGTGTGTCCTCGCAGAAAGTGTTGATGGCTATTTCCGTAATCGGCAGGACTCTCATCTCAGGTAAACCTTATGAATTACAAAATCACCACCACACAAAGAAACCCACCTCTCCTAGATTCTGTCCCACCTGTCCAGCTTTAAGTGGAAGTTCTATGCTGTTTGTGAAATAGTTTATCCTCCTTGCAATTTTTCTTCCCTGCTATTCCTAAACCCTTCTGTATGGTTTCTGAGGAGGCTAGCATATGATCTTAGCCTTATTTATTTAACAGATAGAAGCCACATTTATCAACTTTTATTTTACTTATTTACAACTATTTTTGAGCATCTTCTAAATGGCAAGCGCTAGTGTAGGCCCAAGGACATGGCTCTCAACAAAAAAAAGGAAAAGATCAGCTGATTCTACCCTGTGCGAAGTGGTGCAGGAAGGGATGATGGCAGCTACCTTTGACTCCAGTGTCAGGAAAGGCCTCTGTGAATATCAGGGCCGGACATGGGAATATCGGGAGGAGTGTTGCAGAAAGAGGGAATAGTTATCGCCAGGGGCCCTAAGCAGGCAAGCATGCACGGAGTATAATGAGCAGAGCAGGAGTGGCGTGAAGTGGAATCAGAGCAGTGGCAAGGGCCACATGCCATAGAGCTTTGGGAACATGGCCAGGGTGCTGTTTGTAAGTCCAGGCCTTATTTCTATATATGTAAACTTTTTTAAAGGCATTTTCACCTTTTCTTTTCTTTTCTTTCTTTTTTTTTTTTTTTAAATCACTGTATGTGCAGGAGTTGGTTGTAAAGACTTTGATTGTAGCAGAGCCTCATGTCCTGCATGCGTATCGAATGTGCAGACCTGGTCAACCTCCAGGAAGTGAAAGTGTCTGTTTTGAAGTCCTGGGATTCGATATTTTGTTGGACAGAAAACTAAAGCCATGGCTTCTGGAGGTAAGGCATTTCTTTTAATTTTGCTCTTGCCTGGGTCCTAGAAATAAGATAAATGTTAAGAATTTTGCTTGTCTTTTTGCTTTCTTCATTATATGTATATGAAAGCATTTGACTCTGCATCTTACTAGGGCCTGACATTTTCTTCCTTAGATTTCCTACTGTGTCTGCAATTATCCTTTCCTGTTCTTAACTATATATTTTTTCCTGCCTCCTGCTGCTTGTCTTTTATTTTTGATGGGGTGGGGAAGAAGTGAAGGCACATGCATGAGGTGGAACTGAAAGTATAGCAAAGAATAATGATTAGTTACCTGTTTTTAAAAGCATTTATCTAATGAGCTTTGTATGAGCTCGGTAAATCAGAATTGACTGAATAGTAGAAATCTATATTTTTTTAAAGGCTTGAAACACCATTGGTTGCATTAATGTTTCTTCATACTTTATTCTCTTCTTCATCATGTCCAGATCAATAACCATTAAAAAACTTGACAATAATCAAGAACTAAATAAAATAACATTGTTTGCATTAACACATTTTCGTTTTCGATTCATTTCTTCATCATTTCCAGATCAGTCAGAACCATTACAAAATCTTTATAATAACCAATAGCTATGGATAATGAACATTTACTGTATTAAAGCAATTAAAAGAATCTTATTTAGATCTTGCTTCTTTGTGTTTTCTCCCAGCTGCAATTGTAGTGGTTCTAACATATGTTGTTAAAAACCTTTTGGCACCATCAAGTGGAATAAGATAGAAGGTGCATCTGAGAATATGATAACTTTTAGTTAACTGGAATAATTGCAGGTAATGATTCATAGTGGCAAAATTGCAGAAATTTTCAAGCACAGAAACATTTTTTTGGGGGAATATGGAAATTGGGTAGGATATGAATATACTGCTGATACTTTAATTACCTTTGAATAAATTTCAACAAGTCCTGGTATCAGGGAGTGGAGATCCAAGAAGACAGAATACTTACCCTGGTCTAGTGGGGACTCAGATATGTGTCTTACAGTAAGAGTTACAAGTGTAAGTAGGGAACGGGGTGCCAGCACAAACAATAGAGTGATTAATCTCTCTGTGTACATTTGTGTATTTGACAGTTAAAAAAATCTTTTTTTTTTTTAAAGATTTTATTTATTTATTTGACACAGAGAGAGAGAGATCACAAGTAGGCAGAAAGGCAGGCAGAGAGACAAGAAGAGGAGGAAGCAGGCTCCCTGCTGAGCAGAGAGCCCGATGTGGGCCTCCATCCCAGGACGCTGAGATCATGACCTGAGCCGAAAGCAGAGGCTTTAACCCACTGAGCCACCCAGGCGCCCCCCCAAAAAAAATCTTTGCAGGGCGCCTGGGTGGCTCAGTGGGTTAAAGCCTCTGCTTTCAGCTCAGGTCATGATCTCAGCGTCCTGGGATCGAGGCCCGCATCTGGCTCTCTGCTCAGCAGGGAGCCTGCTTCCTCCTCTGCCTGCCTCTCTGCCTACTTGTAATCTTTCTCTCTGTGTCGAATAAATAAATAAAATCTTAAAAAAAAAAAAAATCTTTGCAGAGGAGGGAATACCTGAGCAGAGTGCTTAAGGCTGTGGAAGGTGCAGTGGGAAGTGGGGGTTGGGAAAGATAGGGGTGGGATGGGGAGAAGTTACTGGGCCAAGGGGACAGCACTAATTTTGGGAGCCTAGAATCTATTATGGATACTTTGATATGTGCATAAAATGACTGTGCTTGTTTTGATAGTAAAACTATTATTTGGTTGGCTAATAAATAGTATTTATTAACTTAATTTGCTTTCTAATAGTTTTCATTTTTGCATGCATTTACAAGCTACTTTAAGACTAACATCTGCTGAGCTTTGTTTGTTCTAGAATTGGGGTAGGAAATGAGAACCAAAGAATCCATCAGCATCACAGAGTAGATTTTTTTTTTTAAGATTTATTTATTTATGTGTGAGAGAGAGGCAGTGGGGGGGTGGAGTGCATAGGAGGTGGGAGAGAGATTCTGTAGATGCTGGGCTCCATCTCACAACCCTGAGATCACAACCTGAGCCAAAGCCAAGAGTTGAACACTTAACCAGTTGTGCCACCCAAGGTGCCCCAGAGTAGAATTTTGACTGAATGGAACCTTAATTTTCAGAATTTCTTCTGTCTTTAGTTTTTACTTTACCGTTCTCATAAAACTTCTGAAAAATCCAAAATGTGAATTGAAAAACTTTTTTCCTACCTTTTCACATATTTATCTTGTGCGGGTACATTTCTCCATAGACCAAATTTCTTTTCTATGGTAGTACAGGGAATATTCTGACAAAGGCAAGAGAGGATCTGTGGTTACTTCCATCCTAGAGGACAGTTATGTCTGGTAGAATTCCAGATGGCAATTTTGGAATGGAATACCTAAGGAATTCTATAAAGATAGATAATTCACTGAACCACTTAGTCATTAGTTCCTAAATGTCTGGTTTGTTTTATAATCCTGATCCATATAGCAGCATAAGTACTGTTAATTGTGTTACAAATTGCAGAGATTTGAATGGTATAGAATGGTTAAAATTTTTTCATATGAAATACATAAAATATATAAAATTCATTATACATGAAAATACATTTCATATAAAATACATTTTCACATAAAATACATTATCCTCTCTTTGCACTTGTAAGAGGAAATACTTGAGTTTTAAAGTAGCAGATTAGTAAACTCCCTTTCTTAAATTCTACCTGGAATAAGTGGATGTTCTTACAGTTACCAAGCTGTTCCCTTCTCTTTGAGACCATATCACATAGGCAGAAATAGGTCCATCACCTTCTAAATCAGAGATCAGCAAAAGCATAAGAATAGTTTGGCACATCACTATGAATGGAATACCATGGATCAAAATGAAGACAAGAAAGATTTTCATGATATATTTAAAACTTGGATTATAGAATGATATTGTTAGTATAGGTATGTATTTGGAAGATAAATATTATAAATATGTATGCATAACAAATATTTATCATTTATCAAATGGTTAGCAATACACTATTTATCAAATGGATAATAGTCTACTGGATAATGGCATTACAGGTGATCTTTTTGTTGTCTGTTTAGCTTCTATATACATACTACTTATTTATATTTCTTCCAGCTGCCAGTTGTGAAATGCATACTGTCAATTATTTTGTCTCTTAATGAATGGAACCGTATAAGACAACCCTCTTCTATGACTAGTGGTGTCATTTTTTTTTGAGATAGCCTGTGAAGTTAGGTGGTGGTCATGAAGCTAAGCTGTAGTTTTGAACTCAGCACTGTTATAACCAAGTGAATAATTAATTAACTTTTTAAAATACTTGCTATCCTAGTTATATTTTCATAGCAAAAAAGACAAAGACAAAAACTCCTGCTCTTGCGGTGGTAGTGTATTCTGTAATGGATTTCAGGGTATATAGAGTTACTATTTTTCATCTTAATGAAATCCTGGAAATGATGTTGGAAAGAACACCCACAAATGGTTCATTTATTCCCATGAGTCCTTCTACAATTAGAGAAGCTCATAGAGGTTAGTCTGCAGCTACCTTTAATGGTATCTTCTGAGTAATATAGTCAGTGTCTTTGGAAATGAATATTGATAATTTATTGTTTGATCCAAGTAGAAAGAAAATAATTTATTTTTTAGGCAGCAATAGATGAAATCATCCAGAAGATCTGAAGCAGTGAAAAGAGGGCACTGAGAGTTTCCATATGCTAAATAGATGCATTTAATTATTCCTGTATTGGTAACA
This sequence comes from Ailurus styani, assembly GCA_002007465.1. Lineage (NCBI taxonomy): Eukaryota > Metazoa > Chordata > Mammalia > Carnivora > Ailuridae > Ailurus > Ailurus styani. The sequence goes on from LNAC01000042.1 coordinate 6,874,566, forward strand.
TGCATATTATTTTGTTACATCATTATTATTATTGTTAATACTGGTCTTCTAATCTTTTTGTCAGAATCAGTCACTTTTAACCTCCCTAAACTTAAAACCTAGAGTGCATGGGGTGTTGGGTTGGAGAGGGTGGAGAGGAGGGAAAGAGCACAAATATTTTCCAAAGATCCTGAGCTAAGGCAGCAGGGGCAAGGGGACCATGACAGTAGTCAATTCCTTGCAACTCCTTGACTTAGGGTGGTGGGGAAGGGAGGTATGGCACTGGTAACTGTACCATCTACCATGTAGAGCTTTGAGATTTATTGTAGTTTTTCTGTTGGTTGGGGATCTTGCATTAGTTTAACAAATATGTTTTGAATATTTATTAACATACCAACATTTGGCTATTCTCATTGTTCTTTTTGTAAATTTCAGATTAATCGTGCTCCAAGCTTTGGAACTGATCAGAAAATAGACTATGATGTAAAAAGGGGAGTGCTGCTAAATGCACTAAAACTACTAAACATCAGGTAAAGTATTTCCTCTATCTTTTGGGAGGTTTTCACCACCTTTGGCATAGAACAATCACTTGTACATGGTATTGGCTTGTAATTTTTTCATATTTTATATTTTGAATTTCTTGATTCCGTTCTTCAAACCCATTTAGTGTTTTCTTTTTAAATATATTTTCCTCTCTACAAACTACTTTTCCTTCTCTCCATATCATGCTCTGAATCTACCATAAATATGGTTAAATTACAGTTTTGTTAAATTATTCAATATAGAGTGTAAGGTTGAATTGGAGAATACCTCAGGAAGATCTCTACATAATCTTCCTCACCTCACAAGAAGAAACTAAAGCCGAGTTCATTCTGGAACTTAAAAAAGTAACAACCCTCAAACACATGCATTTCCTACCTTTCTGTTCAGAGGTCTTCCCACTGGGTCTTGCTGCCTGAGTAAACAGAAAAAAGAGGCAGTTAAGTTGTTAATGCCGAGTTAACTGTCCCATTGAAAAGCATAGACAGGAATTCCTCCCCCACCCCCACCCCCACCATGCTGGATAATAGTCCATTGTATGTATATACCACATTTTCTTTATCATTCATTTATTGACAACATTTAGTTTGCTTCTATGTCTTGGCTATTGTGAATAACACTGTAATGAGCATGGGAGTGCAGGTAGCTCTTTGCTCCCTGATTTCAAATCTTTTGGATATGTACTCAGAATGGGGGGTTGCTGCAACAACAGAATATTATTAGTTTGGTTGCAGTGCACATCATCATGGATCTCAAATATTTAAAATGCTATTTTGTAGGAAAGCTTTTGGGTCATTATGAAAGAAATTTGTTAGAAGTTTAATTGAACTGCTTAATGAAGTAGTGAGTTGTTTGCCTTTGTAAGTGTTCAGATAGTGTTTAGGGTGTTGGATTAAAGGACCTCTGAGGTCATTTAAGCCCCGGAATTTTATGATTTCAATTGATTCTAATCGTCATTTAAAGAACTCCAAAAGAGTTGTGGGATGCATCCAAGCAATTTATTTATTTTATTTTATTTTATTTTTTATTTATTTATTTTTTTAAAAGATTTATTTATTTGACACAGAGAGAGAGAGAGATCACAAGTAGTCAGAGAGGCAGGCAGAGAGAGAGGAGAGAGGAGGAAGCAGGCTCCCTGCTGAGCAGGGAGCCCGATGCGGGCCTCGATCCCAGGACCCTGAGATCATGACCTGAGCCGAAAGCAGAGGCTTTAACCCACTGAGCCACCCAGGCGCCCAGCAATTTATTTATTTTAAATGTTTCCAAGCATTTAGCAGATGCCTGCTTAATAAATAGCTTTATATGGAAAGCATTATTAAAAGAAGAGTTCAATACATGAATTTGGTTTTTTCTGCTTTTTTTAATAGATAAATTTGTTAAATTTTCATATGGCCCCTTTTTTGCTTGATCAAAGAATGATTTGCCTCAATTTAACTGACATTTCAATTATCCTAAAATAAATCAGAATAGAGAAGATATAGAAAGTGAAATTTTTATTTAGCTTACACAAGTACAAAAGATATTTTAGATTATTCAAACAGTATACCTATATTTTTTTTGTGTTTACTATTATTACATAAGTAAGCCTTTTTTTTGTTTTTTGTTTTGTTTTGTTTTTTTGTTTTTTTGGTTTTTTTGCATGTCTTTGCCAACCATTTCAGGGCATAATCTGTGGTGTTTTTGTCTTCTTAAAAGTGAGATATACATAGTTCAAACAGTGAGAAATTTCAAGACTTAAAAATAAAGGGAAATTGGAATTCATTTTCCTTATTTTTCTTAGTCTTGTTCCACTAAAAGAATTTCGTAAAATTCTTAACATTTTGAGCATATGCTAATGAAGTTTACATTATAGATGTGCCTTTTCTTCATCCAGATCATCCAGATGGAGTGCTTCATGGGCATATATGTGTTAGACTTGTCTTTCAAGTTTGCATAATTCTTAATACAATGTTTTACTTATAGTATGGCTCCATATATACCCCAAAGTTCATTTTGTAAGCGTTTAATTTTAATCTCAAGAAAATCCCCAAAAATGTAGATTGCTGAGTATTCCATCACAGCTCCTGGGAATACAGAACCTCTAGTTTACTTATATGGAGACCCATATTTGATGGATGATTAGATGAATATGAGGAATGTGGATATATATAAACACTGATTCATATCCCCACTGTGTCTCCTCTTTTGCTAATTCTCCTCACAAGGATAAGATCAGGGCTTATTTGAATTCCTGTGTTTTATATTTCAGGACCAGTGATAAAAGGAGAAACTTGGCCAAACAAAAAGCTGAGGCTCAGAGGAGACTTTATGGTCAAAATTCAATAAAAAGGCTCTTACCAGGTTCCTCAGACTGGGAACAACAGAGACATCAGTTAGAGAGGCGGAAAGAAGAGTTGGTATGAAAATTTTAACAATATATCCACAATTTGAATTGCACAAGTCATTGGTCAGATTTTATTTGTAAAATTTCTTCATTTCTAGAAAGAGAGGCTCGCTCAATTACGAAAGCAGATTTTAAAAGAAGAACATGAAAATCGGCATATGGGGAATTATAGGTAACTGTGCCTCCATTTTCTTATAGATTGAAGAAGTAAAGTGTCAAAACAACTATTCTACATTTCTCACCTTTTAGGTTTTTGAGCACTGTTTGTTTCATTCCTGCTAGCCAGCTTCGTGGGTGGTTGTATGGGATTTTTTAAATCTGATACTATCCTGTGACCTTATTTACTTATAATGTAGTATTTTGAGAAAGTCAGGTTTTAGGTCTCATAATTTTATTTCTGTCAGTTTAGAGTGGTTGCTCTACTTAGTTCAAACTGAGATATATCAGGAACCAGGCAAAAAATGAAAATGAAATGAAATGAAAATGAAAATGTTTGAAGGAGGCAAGTATGAGACAATACAGAGGGGTGTGGACTGTGTTGAACTGGACCCCCTCCATAGTATACTCTGACAGGATAAAAGAGGACACCCCCTCTAAATTCCTTGTGTTCTTGGAAAGACTGCTTCTCTTCCCAAGCTTGACGTTAACTTAACTGAATTAGGAGGATTTGGGGCCACAGAACTTCTCACACTCTTGGTAAAACATTCTTTTCTGCTTTAAAACATTCTTTTGTTCCATCAACAGCAACTCTGAGACCACATTCTTCTCATTCTACCTCTGCCCTCTTCTTCAGAGAGGCACATTCCACCACCCCAAAAGAGAATATTGAGATGAATGCCCACATTCTCATATATGTCAGTAGCCACACTGTAATTGCACACTTCCAGATTATCCCTCATCACCTGCTCTCTCTCATGAAGATCCATATTTATTCAATATGCCCAACTGCAGTTCTTCTCCAACCACTGTTCCACAACCAAACCGTTATGCTATGCTTTCTGGAGCTTCATTGTTTAATGACCATTCTCTAGATAAACGTTAATTTGTGTAGATAACTGATGAAAATTTGTGTGAATTTCTTATAACTGCATTCATCTTTATTTCTATTTTATTTTTATATTTTGTTTATTTGTTTTTATTATTTATTTCTAGCATCTAGTAAAGTAACGGGCAGAGAGTGTAGGTGGTCAAGGAGTATCTATGTAATTGAACTTAACTCTTGCACTACAGTAGCTTCTTTTAAACAAGTTGGTTTGTCTGATTTATTGTAGACGAATTTATCCTCCTGAAGATAAAACTCTGCTTGAAAAGTATGAAAATTTGTTGGCTGTTGCCTTTCAGACCTTCCTTTCAGGGAGAGCAGCTTCATTCCAGCGAGAGCTGAATAATCCTTTGAAGAGGATGAAGGTAAAGGAATGAATATTTATAAAGAGAAAAATGAGTGAAGCCAAATAATGTCTTTTTTTTTTTTTTAAGATTTTATTTATTCATTTGACACACAGAGAGGAGAGATTACAAGTAGGCAGAGAGGCAGGCAGAGAGAGAGGAGGAAGCAGGCTCCCTGCTGAGCAGAGAGCCCGATGTGGGCCTCAATCCCAGGACCCTGGGATCATGACCTGAGCCGAAGGTAGCGGCTTTAACCCACTGAGCCACCCAGGCGCCCCCAAATAATGTCTTTAAAAACAACCCACCTTAGTCCCACATGTAAAAACATTTGTTTTAAGATGCACTTTCCTTCTATTTTAGCAATTGGTACCATTTCATAACCAACCAAGTGATTTTATGAATAAGATGTCTAACAAGACAAATTTTGCAGTAGAGAATGTTGATATTATATTGTAATATCAATCTATTGTAATAAACATGTCTTCTTACAGAGGTACGTATATGTACCTGAATAAAAATATCCATTGAATTAACCTAGTGTTTTGCAATGCTCTCATTATTTGGATTGTAACTAACATTATACAGTTATTTTTTTCCCTGATACACTGCATTGACCTGGCATATGAGAATTAATATAACATATTTTTATATATATGTGTATATATAAAACATAATAACATACAGAGTAATCTCTTTATCAGAATATCTATCAGTTACCTTTTGTTGCATAGTAAACCATTTATTTGCTCATATTCTGTAATCTTGGCTGGGCTCAGCTGAGTAGTTCTTTGGCTTGGCTTGCTTGGAGTGAATCATAGTTGCATTTATTTGGAAGCTCAGCTGGGGTTGGAAATCCAGGAAGGCTTCACTCAGTGTCTGGTGCCTCAGTTAGGATAGCTGGAACATCTGGGGACCTGGCTCCATGTCTCTCTTTACGTGATTTCTTTCAAGGTAGCCAGATCTCATAACATGGTAGCTTGGAGTTCCAAAAGGAAGAATTTTAAGAGGACATACCCAGTGTGCAAGTGCTAATTAAGCCTCTGCTTGCATTGTGCTTGCTAAAATCTCAATGGACAAATAAGTTTATGTGGACTCATTAAAATGCACTCTATATTACTGGACATTTCATTACAGTGACAACCTCCCATTTTTTGTATACCCTGTTATATTGAGTGGATCAAAAATGATAAAATTTATTATAGATAGATTTTGCTATAGTCTTTTCACTCTAATTCTGCAACAAGATATAGAGCCACTTTCGAGCTGGCTACACCTGAGACAGAAGCAGAAGGAATAATGTGGACCTCAATGTTCTTTTCCTCCAAGTCTTTTTTTTGACATACACAAACGTTTCCACCAGTAGAATTATATTCCGTGGCCCTTTTGTTTTTCTTGATCAAGACAGTAGGAGACCTATGTTCATTTTCTGTCACCTGTTCTATACTGTTATTTGTCTCTCCTATGGATACCACATCTGCTCATCTTCTCATTACTCTGCTCCCCTAACCCCACTTTTTCTGCTAAAAAAAAGTAGGAATTTTGGAGCCAGATAGACCTACATTCAAATTCCAGCTCCTCCATGTGTTAATTATGTAACTTTATTTATTTTTTTAAAGATTTTATTTATTTATTTCACAGAGGGAGAGAGATCACTAGGAGGCAGAGAGGCAGGCAGAGAGAGATGGGGAAGCAGGCTCCCTGCTGAGCAGAGAGCCTGATACGGGCCTCGATCCCAGGACCCTGAGATCATGACCTGAGCCGAAAGCAGAGGCTTTAACCCACTGAGCCACCCAGGCGCCCAATTATGTAACTTTAGACTAAACTATTTGATCAATAATTTGCTCATCACTAATATAGTAGTATCAAAACTGTAACAGGTTGGTGGTTAAAATAAAATTGAGGTTAATTAAAATAGTCTATTTAAAGCACATAATAGGCTTTAAATCCTAATTCCTTCTTCCTTGTCTTCTTCAAAATCTAGTTTAAATGTCACCAGTTTGCCTGCCCTATTCCGTTGGTTTGTGAGCCTCTTCTTATACAAATATCATGCTATCTTCAGTACTGTTGCTTTTTTTTTTAATAAGATTTTATTTATTTATTTGACAGAGAGCAACACAGCTAGAGAGGGACAGAAGCAGGTGGAGCAGGAGAGGGAGAAGCAGCCTTCCTGATGAGCACAGAGCCCAATGTGGGGCTCCATTCCAGGACCCTGGGATCATGACCTGAGCTGAAGGCAGTCACTTAACAACTGAGCCACCCAGGCGTCCCTGTACTGTTGTTGCTTTTGGACTTTCTAGGTCCTTTATACTTCATTTACATTTTAGACTCAGCTTGACTTTAAATTTTCATTAATTTTTTATTATAAAGTAGCTGCTGGGATTTTAATTGGGACTGTGAGGAATCTGTATTAACAGTAATATTAACAGTATTGAGGAATTAACAGTACTGAGTCTTCTGTTAATATGGCATATCTCTCCATCTACTTGAGTCTAATTACTCAACTGTGTTTATAGCTTTAGGTGTATAGTTTTTGCACATCTTTAATTAAATTTATTCTTAAGTATTTGATGTTTTTGCTACTGTTGCCAGTAATACAATTTAAAAATTTTTTCATTTTTAAATTTTTTTCAGGATGTGAACATCTGATTTTTTGTATATTGTCCTTGTATCTAGCAATTTTCATATATTATATTTTATTAACTGCCATCCTAAATTAATTTCTGGTTTTACTTTGGTTATTTAGAAGGTTTTTGCTTAATTTCCATACATTAAAAATTTCTCACTTGATTTTTGTTAAAAATTTCTAGTTTATTTCATTGGTATTAGAAAACATTCTGATTTCAGTATTGTACAATGAATTGATACTTGCTTTAACTCAATAGAGTACTTATTCTTGTGAATGTTCCAAGTGTGTGTGACAATAATGTGCTACTACATGTGTTGGTTATAGAGTTTTATACATGTCATAAGTAAGTTTGGCTGTTAGTTTTGTTCAAATATTCTAAATCCTTTATAATTTTTTTTCTTTAGCGTACTTGTTCTAGCAATTCCTAAGAGAGATTGTTAAAACTTCCAACTGTGATTGTGGATTCAGTTCTGTCAGTTTTTGTTTCATACACTTTGAAGTTGTGAAGATGTCTTTCTAATGATTTCGTCCTTTCTACTTTATCATTATGAAATGTTTACCTTTCCCTTTGATTATATCCTGTGTCTTAAAGTTTACTTTGTGTGAGTAATGTAGACAACTAGTTTCTTTCTTATGGTTACTGTTTGAATGACATCTTTCCATCTATTCATCAATTCATCTGTGTTCTTATATTTAAAATATCTCTGGTAAAAACCATGTAGTTGGGTCATATTTGCTTTAAAATTCAGTCTGACACTGTCTCTTAGTCATTTTACACATTTACTGGTATAGTCGGGTTTATGTCTTCCCTCTTGCTCTTTGTTCTCTATTCCATCTGTTCATTTTTTTTTTCTTTTTGGTTCCCTTTATTCTTTTGGAAAAATCAATTATTTTTTGTTATACTATTTTATCTTCTCTTTTGGCTTTTAGTTATATTATAGCATCCCTCTGACTTTGTGCTGTTAACATATATTTTACTTTTACTTATGTTATGAACCTCAGAATACATTGTTAGTTTTGTCTAAGCAATCAGTGGTCTTTAATAATTTTCTAACTAACATTTCTTATTTACTCACATATATACCCTTCCTTGTGTCCTTCATCCTGTCATGCAGATTCATGCTTCTAATGAGGGTTATCTTTCTTCAGTTTGAAGACTTTCTTTAGTACTTCATATTCCTTGTGATAGTGATTTTTTCTCCATCTGTCTTGTTTTTTTGGCCAGAAGTTTTCTTTCATTTTGTCTTCTTCTTTTTTTTTTCTTTTTAGATTTTTATTTATTTATTTGACAGGGAGAGAGATCACAAGTAGGCAGATATCCAGGCAGAAAGAAAGGGGGAAGCAGGCCCTCTGCGGAGTGGAGAGCCTGATGCGAGGCTCAATCCCAGGACCCTGAGATCATGACCTGAGCTGAAGGCAGAAGCTTAACCCACTGAGCCACCCAGGCGCTCCTTTCATTTTGTCTTCTTTAAGTGAAGTTTAACTGGGTATAGAATTCTATCTTGACAGGCTCTTTTTTTTTTCTTTCAGTACTTTTATAGATGTCACTTATTTGTCTGCTGGTTCCTATTGTTTCTATTCAGCATTCAACCATCATTATTTTTATTTTCCTTCTAAATGTAGTATGTCTTTTTCCCTGGCATATTTCCCCATCCCCGCCCCTCGCCCCCAGCATTTTGACTTTGATGTGGTTATGTGTGGCTTTCTTTGTATTAATCCTCCTTGCAGTTTTCTCAATTTCTTGAAGCTCTGGGTTAATGTATTTCATTGGTTTTGGAAAATTGGATATTGTTGCTGCATTATTTTGTATTTGTCTCTTTATGGGACTCTAATTACACATATACTAGGTCATTGCACAGCATCCCATATATCTTTGTTACTCTGTTCTGTTTTTCCTTTATCTTTCTGTGTGCTTCAGTCTGGATAATTTCTGCTGAGATGTATTTGTTGTGCCCAGTTTGCCATAAGCATATCATTTCTTAATTTTTGATTATATTTTTCAACTCAAGAATGTCCATTTGGTTTTTTAAAATCTCATTTTAAAATTCTGCATCTTCCATTCATTTTGTTCATTTTTCATCAATTTTCCTTTACATGTATATAGTAGTTATTTTAAAATCCTTGTTTGTTAATTTTAACATCTGCATCATTTGAGAAGGACCTGCTCTTTAAAATGTTTTTTCCTTTGTATCATGGGTCACATTTTCCTGTTATTTTAGATATCCTACAATTTTTATTTGTTTGACAGTGTCTATAAAAGAATCATAACAATCGAACTGATATTATTTTCTCCAAAAAAAAGGTATATCTTTCTTCTTTCAGGGTGCTAAGGTAAGGGGCTAATCACTTTGAGCCAAAGAAAAGTTGAACAAAAGCAAAAATCAACAAAATGGAACTAGTCAAACTTAAAAGCTTCTACAGAGCAAGAAAAATAATCAACAACATGAAAATGCAACCTGCAGAATAGGAGAAAAATTTCATAAATCATATATATAAGGGGTTAATATCCAAAATATTTAAAGAACTTATGCAACTATATACCCACCACAACCAAAAAAGAATCTAACTAAAAAATGGGCAGAGAAGCTAAATGGACATTTTTTTCCAAAGAAGACATCTAAATGTCCAACAGGTACATGAGAAAATGCTCAGCATCACTAATTGTCAGGGAAATACAAATCAAAACCACAATGAAGTAACATTTCACACCTGTTAGAATGGCTATCATCAAGAAAACAAGAGATAACAGGTGTTGGTGAGGATGTGGAGAAAAGGGAACCCTTGTATACTGTTGGTGGGATTATAAATTGGTTCAGCCACCATGGAAACCAATATGGAGGTTCCTCAAAAAGTTAAAAATAGATGTAACATATGATCCAGCAATTCCACTTCTAGGTTATACCCAAAGGAAATGAAAACAGGATATCAGAGTGATAAATTCACTCCCATGTCTATTGCAACATTATTCACAGTAGCCAAGATCTGGAAACAATGTAAGTGCCTGTCAATAGATGAATGGATAAAGTTGATGTGCTATATATGTACAATGGAATATTTTCAACCATGAGGAAGAAGGAAGTCCTGCCATTGTGACAACAGTGATGGACCTTGAGAATATTATGTTAATTAAGTCAGACAGAAAAAAACAAACACTATAGGATTTCACTTATATGTAGAATCCAAAAAAGCCAAACTCATAAAAACAGTGAAATGGTGGTTACCATAGTTCAGACATGGGAGAATAGGAGATTGTTTAAAGGTACAATCTTGCAACTAGTAGTAAATAAATCCTAGAGATCTAATGCACAGTATAGTGAATATAGACAATATTGTATTCTCATCATCAAACTTGCTAAAAGAACGGGTATTTATTATTCCAATCACAGAAAAGAAATAATTATGTGATGTGATGGAGAAGCTATTAACCACAATGACAATCATATTAAATATATAAATGTGTCTTTACACAATGTTATATGTCAAACTAATTTCTATTAAAAAAGGGAAGAAAGAAAAGTTGAGCTTAGTCCAGTCTGGACTGTAGTAGTTTTAGTTTACTGTCTTGTTTCAAGGGTCTCAAGGATGAAATTTATTTAGTGTTTGTTACGGACCTCATTTGCTATTGGTATCTAAAAAATAAGACTACAGAGGAGTACTACTGGCTTTCATATGGCTCTATCTTCCTACTCCACTACATGCTCACTAAAATTGCTGTCAGAGACCCAGCAGGTGAAGAGAACAAGCTCTGTGGGGCAGTTCTAGATGTTACACAGCTCACATGGCCACTGAAAATGCTTCTCTTCATTCCAGCCTATTACAGACGTGGTCTCTGCCCATCTGTGTGTAGACTTGACAAATGATCCCAAAGTAGAAAATGGCTACTCATCTCTGCTTGCCTAGAACTTTTCCCCACTCTGGTATTTAGTTTATTTTACATTACTTTTTATCCACAGCTTTCTGATGTCTTAAAATCTATGATTGTTTAGTTTATCTGTCTTTTTTTAGCTGCTATAATGAAAGTATTATCTGTTATGATCTTCTTTCTCTTAAGCAGAAGCAGAACTCTTTGAGTTTCTTTTTTAATTATCTTGTGTTGTTGTCATGGGAATTCATTGTAGGATTATTATTTAATCAAAACATTATAGCAAAAGTATTTTGGTATTTTAATAGCTAAGCTTTATTGGATTGGGATGAAGAGTAACTTATTTTTACAAATTTCCATTGCACAGTGAGATTTCTAGTTTTTTCAAAAACCTTTTTATAAGAGACACTGAAACATGTCATAAATATATAAATGGAGATGTAATATTTTTATAGATTGAGTAAATAACTCAAGGAAACCATTGATTATACCTCTTTAGGTGTAGCTATTGTACTCCTATTGCTTTGGTTTACTAAAAATCTATTTCAGTATGTTTTTATAACTTTCCCCCTTGACTTCACAATGACTCTGGAAGACCAAGTATTATACCCATAGAATGAAATCTTTCATAAAGTTCTCATAATAAAGCTCATATAAGTTCAAATAAAGTTCATATAAGTTCATATACTTTCATAAAGTTCTCGCATAAAGTTATTGTGCAAGATACTCTTGCACAATAGTTAAAATGTTCGAAGAGTTACCTTAAATTGTGCCCATTTGCCAAAATACTAACATTAGATCATTCTAAATGAAACTATTAAGCCAATCATCAATTTTCTTCTGAAGTTGCAATATTATTTTACACTAATATAGAAATGATTGATGAAATTGTGTCTTGGAAAACTAGAGTGAACTTTTGGAAATTTTAAAATGTTCAATAGGTAGGCTATTTTGTTGAAGTATTGTACTCTTAAGATTTTCATAGTGTACTAGAACATAAGGATGCATTTGTTTATGATATTAATGTGTAATAGTTTTCAGCTATGTATTATTTATATTGCCAGATTTCCGTGAAGGTTTCTTCAAGATATTTTTCCATGATTCTTTATTTCTCATTTGATCTAAGCAATCTTCATTAAATAGTTCTAGGACTCCTTGTTGCACACTATTTTATGGAGATTAATGACCTTGAAAAAATTCTAGAGTCCATAGTGATCACAATTTTAATTTTTTTTTTAAGGAAGAAGATATTTTAGATCTTCTGGAACAATGTGAAATTGACGATGAAAAGTTGATGGGCAAATCTACCAAGCCTCGAGGACCAAAGGTGCAGTACCTCTACATTCTTTACTACCAAAGTAGATGCTACTAAGTACAGTTGATTTTACCTTTATCGTTAGTTCTTACTGTAAGAATGACTGAGGCCACTTTCAAGGAACTGTATGGATTATGTGTCCAGTGTGGATAGAGAGGTATACTCAGGAGTTTTGTTAGTTTCCCTCATTTTTAATTTTTTTTAAAAGATTTTATTTATTTATTTGACAGAGAGAGCTCAATCACAAGTAGGCAGAGTGGCAGGCAAAGGGAGAAGGAAAAGCAGGCTCCCTGCTGAGCAGAGAGGCAGAGAGCCCCACGCGGGGCTCAATCCCAGGACCCTGGGATCATGACTTGAGCTAAAGGCAGATGGTTAACTGACTGAGCCCACCCATGCACTCCAAGTTACCCTCATTTTTAAATTATTTCCCTAATGCTAGTGAAAACCCTATGAGTTAGGACCAAGAGGGACTTAAAACTCATACCCTTATTCTATACTCAGTATTACATTTTTCTCCTATCTCTAGACTTAACAATTTTCAGAGATGTGAAGCATTATAGATAAGGAAATCATGACTTAGAAATCCTCATGGGGAGCCCCACTTATTGTTGACTCAGTAACATTGAAATTGTGTTAGTTAAAATAGGTATGGTTTCTAGGAATAAACAGAAAGCTATCATGCAAGCAAAAATGGACACATATGCCTTACCTTCATCCTCTCTTTAGGGATGATCTGTATGCCCCTTTTTTATATGTGAAAGGCCTTGCTAGTAGAGTAGGAAAGTGTTGAATTTGCAAAATCTTGGAAACATTTTTATTCAGTTGTCGTCGTTATTGTTGCTGTTGTTTTAGTTTACATTTCAGCAATACAGAGCTATTGCTATGTCCTTATACACGTCATCGTCCTCTGTCATGCTTTTATGCTTTCGTGCTTTTTTCAGGCCTCTGGAATGCCTTCCTATTAAAAAAAAATCCATTCATTGCTTGATGACAGATCCCCTTCTAATCCAGCTGAATCATTGCTGGCTTTGTGAAATCTTCCCTCGCTTCCCTAGTTAGACTTAGATCTTCCTTCTTCTGCTTTTTCTGTTGTGCTACAAATAACACTTTAAGAGAGTTGTGACACCTGTGTGCATGTTTGCTTTAGAATGAACTTGTAAGTACTTTGGGGGTAGGAAGCATGTTGTCTCTAGCACCTAGCACAGTGTTTGGTACTTAGATGATTATCAAAAGCCATTAGTTAAATTTGTGGAATGTGTCCACAAAGACCTCATTGGCTAATGGAAGAACAGATAGGTGAACCAAAGTCCAGGCTGTACTGTGGCAAGTGCTGAACTAAAGGGAGTGGAAAGTGCTACAACTACATAGAGAAGGAGAGGATTGGTAGACTGGATGGCCTCATATAGGAAGTGACATTGGAATTGGGTCTTAAAAAATGAGTAGTGCTCTAAACATTTAGGAGCAGGGGAAAGATATTTAGGTTAGATGGAATACTTAAGCCAAGGACATGGAGGTGTGACATTGCATAGAGTTTTAGAGAAACAAGAAATAATTTGGTATCACTCAAATGGAAGCCTCCTGGGGAGTAAAATAGGGCAAGATGAACCTGGTGAAAGGTAAGTATCTGGTGGAGATCAGAGACCTTGGATGACAGGCACCCTTCTTCTGAAATACATGCTTTATACTGAAGAATTGTGGATGATGCTGTTGATAATGCCTCTAATATATTTTAGAGTATCTGTAATAGTGAATAGGTTCTAAATTTTGTGTATTAATTATTGTAATTCAGCAAACCAGTTGTGAGACAACTTGGGGGCACAGTATTTATGGCAGAATGACAAATGCAGAGGCCCTGAGAGGGTTGTCTATCATACTCTTCTTTGCTTCATTAAATAAGGCTTAGCATCCAAATAAAAATATAAGCTCCTGGAAGGCAGAATTCATATTGTATATTTTTTTCAACCCCTCTTATTCTAGGCAAGTAGTAGAAACTAACTGTATTTGTTGAAATGAAATGAATTGGCTGGTTTCTGTAGGTATTAATGCCAGTAATATTTCAAAGTGGTTGAAAGCTACATAATCAGTCTGAAGTAAAAGAGTTTTATAACTTTTAGCTTTATGTACACTGGGGGCCTGGGGTGAGCCAGACTTCAAAGCAGCCTTTCATTTTAGAGGGATGATATCACATGGTAAACATTAATTTCCAGTGTGTTTATAGTAGAAGAATAATTGACGATAGTGAAAGTTAAATGAAACTTGTACTAGGAGAAATGATAATTTTTCATTTATTTGAGAAACTAAGAAATATTAATGAGCTATGTAAATAATAAATACCACATAAAGTATTAGCCATGAACATTGTTCTTTTTTTTTCAGCTGAGCGATTACTAATCTTTATGCTATTTCTATATGAATGGCCCAGTTCATAATAAAATTGGACATAAAAATAAGTAGTATGATTTGTATCCTAACTAATGCCAATTTACAAATTCCATTTTGTAGTTAAGGTACTGTTCGAAGTTCACACTTCTATCACTTCTTATTAATTATTGCTTGAACAGTGTGTTGGTCAAAAAGTCCCAAATGCATGTATGACACGAAGGTTCAGCTCTATGTTTCCCCCAGTCATTCTTTATAGGATCAGATAACTCATTATGTAATCAGGCTCTTTGAGAAACCTGAAAGCTGTTTGCCTACATGAGCGACGACACTACTAGCAAGCCTGGTTGTGCCACTGTTTCTTTGGGGTCTGCGACACAGCTGAAGAAATATGCTCCCTCTAGAGTTCATATTCCCCAGGACTGTCAGAGTGTCCATGACTGTGTACTAGTCAGTGTTTTTATGCATATCTCTTTGAACACTGTTAGGGTTCAGTAAATATTGGACTATAATAAGAAAAACATACTTTCAAATACAAGTTGGTACCACAGGGTATTAAATTACTTTTCACATTTTGATTATTTTTCACCCTTTGCAAAGGCATTAACTTTAAGAGGATCATGCATTGGCTTACTGTGTCTTCCAGGCACTTCATGAAATGCTATTTCTCTCTTTATCTTTCATCCTACACTGATGCACAAGAAGATATACCTTATTTCAGTGAAGTCCCAGGGTAACCAAGGGTTTCCTTATGGGGTATGCTTGCATCAAAACATTTTTGTTTAACAGAGAACAAGAATCTAGTGTATAGCTACAGGAAACTTTCCCAGCAGGAGTAAGAAGGATATGGTTTGTATAATAAATAGTCTCTTACAATGACTAAGTCATAAAAATGTCTTGTTCTTGGTTATGTACACTCTTTCTGAAGTGAAGCTGTCCCGCTCCCCTTATCTTTTATTCCCTCGGCTGGCATCCTTGGAAACACACTGTTTGGGAGTTTGGGAGACAAGTAATTATAATGGAAATATTAGAACATAATAGCAGGGCATTTTGAATCATTACAGGTTTACCCTTCTACATGGCACCTATCCTCCAAAAATTCTTGCCATACTGATTTTTACATGATACCACTTTTTTTTATGTAGCATGGGCAATGAAAAGCAATGTTGCTCCATTATGGCCAGAACTGTATGTCAGATCCAGAAATCCTGTGAGAAGAGGCACGAGCTGTTCAGAATCAATGTGGAAAGTAGAGAATTAACTAAAAATTTTTATTTGTAAAAATATCCAGAGCAAATTAGACATGTGAGGGATACTTTGCTTTGTGTTGCACATTATCTGAGTGGATAGGCTCATAGGCTCTGTTTTATGATGTGGCCTTACTATACTTACAGTAATTTATCTTATTTTATTTACAGTGGTTTTTAAAAAAGATTTTATTTATTTATGAGAGAGAGAGAGAGAGAATGAGCAGGGTGAGGGGCAGAGGGAGAAGCAGACTCCCCACTGAGCAGGGAGCTTGATGCAGGGTTTGATCCCAGGACCCCGGGATCATGACCAGAGCAGAAGGCAGACGCTTAACCGACTGAGGCTCCCAGGCACCCCTTGCAGTGGTTTGACTGGCTGCTTTCTTACTCTTTCTGCCTTTCTTCCCCTGCCCTTCTTTTTGCTCTCACAAGCAACACACACACACACACACACACACACACACACACACACACACACACACACACATTTACTGAGCGACTCTGAACATCAATGATACAACAAAAGTATATCTCTGAGTTTTGATGAGTAATGAGTAATTTCTCTGTATGAAATGAAGAAAAGCTGATTATATTTCTGATTTTTATATTTTCATTTTCATCTCAAATATTTTATTTTGTTATTCTTTGTGGATACTCTGATGATTTCTTCACATCCCACAGAAGCAGCATTTTCCTCATTACGACTCAGCTCTGTATCATTTAAGAGGGAACATTTTGCAGAAACAGAAGCCTCAGTGGAGAGCACGGTATGCTAACAGTAACACGGTAGCAGTCAGGCTCTGGGCAGTTTCAGGCCTTGGTGAAAAGCTGCAAACATAAGCAGAAAATTAAAAATAGTAACTGATCATGCTCATAATTCATTAGCAGTGTTCTGAATTCTAACAGAAGAACGCATTTCCCTCTCATTTAGCCTCTGTCCTCCATGCCTGAGAGCTCTGAGGTAATGAAAAGACACAAATACTACAGCAGTGACAGCAGTTACGACAGTAGCAGCTGCGCTTCGGAATCCGAGGACAATGAGAAAGAAGAGTACCAAAATAAGAACAGAGAAAAGCAAGTTACATATAACCTTAAACAGTCCAACAACTACAAATTAATTCAACAATCCAGTAAGTTAATTTCTTCTAATTCTGTTTTTATATGAAGAATTATGGAACGGAAATTACTGAACTCAATAAAAGACCTTGGGTCAAATGAACCTTGGTCGTGTGTGAGGGGACCTGGACTCCATCCCACTTCCTGCCCTAACCTGACCTGGGCACACCGCACAGTCCCCTCCAGGGGCTGCAAAAAGAAAACAAACAGGCTGAATGAAGGATCTTTGAGAGTCCTTTCTTCTCTATTTCATAGTCTTTGTTACCTCCTGGATTGTTGCATGGATTTTATGAAACGGGCCTCATGGCTGCTGATCTGTGGGCTGCATTCTCTCTTAAGACAGTTATGTTCCCTCGTTCCATTCCCCGCCTCCCATGCTTTCCCTCCCTTTTGGTCACCAATTTTATTTTACATGCTCACCTCTTTTTAAAAATGTGTGTATCTCTCTAGGCATTTGACTTGAACGTCTCTATGAGCCACGCAATTTTGAAATAGTTTAAGTTTTGTTTCCTCCTGTTTTCATCAGGGTTGAGCACTTAAGTGAGGACATTAGGATGCCTACAACAAGTATTCTGGACAGTAACCAACCAGCTGCTCTGTTGGCTTCCTTTCCGCCTTCCTCTTTTCTCTTTTCTTCCTTTCTTTTTACATCTTCTCGCTCCTCCATTTTGTCATTCATTCCTTCTTTGATTTCAGATGTGTTCACAATTCTTTCATCCGCAAATGTCCAGTGTGGTATTGCTGTTTTCTCAGGCTCATTTGGATCCCCCTTCCCCATGCTGCCTCCAAGGCAGGGCTTTTCTTAACTCCCATCTCTCCTGCCTGTGCCTCCTCCTCCATTGTCCCAGGGCTCCATGAAAGGGACCAGTTCACTTATGCAGTAAACACAAATGTGAGCCTTCTTTGATCTTCAGCAGTGGTTTATTTAATGTGTTAGTTCTCTGAAAATGAGTGTGTTTTAAACCTGCCCTTCCTTACTTTGGCAAAATGCCATGAGGAATACAGCACAAACAGATGAAGATTTTAAATTATCTCTTACCAAATTATCATGAAGATTTCTAAGGTCTTTCTTTTCCTTTATTTTCTTTACTGAATTATTTTATAAAGACACATGGTAACGTTACTGTCTTTGAGAGTTCATGTGTTTGGAGGGGAAATAATGTATTATGTTCCATTTCATTTATTTACTCATTTAAGATGTCTACTGAGCACCTGTTCTAGAGTTGCAAACTATTTTATCAATTACTTCCTTTTTTTCTTTAAGATGCCATATGTACTTTCAGTGTGTCTCTGAAAGTATGGCTCTGTTTCTCTTTTGGAAGCTGACATTGTCCTGTCCAGATCTTATCAGTTGTTTAACACCTCGTTTAAGGTGTGCATCCCTGGGTAGGGTTGTGAAAATGTTGCTAAGATTTCTATAGCTCTGAGATTGTTCTTTTTTTCTCAGACCAAAAATAAATAAATAAAGATCAGAAAAATAGTGTACTAAAAAATGTTTTTAAGTGTGAATTCACATTTTAAAGCTAGTTTAATTCAGTTATATGTATTTTTCCTTTTTAGTTATATTTTATCTTTATAGTCATTAGGAATTACCACAAAGGTTTCCATTTGTTTTATATTCTCTTTTTAATATTACAGTAAGAAATACCATAGCCACAAACCCTCCTTGAGTTTTCTCTCCAAAGTGCTGCTAATGATGGGGGACAAAATCCAGATTATGTATAACATTTTCTGGCATAGAGATAACTTAGGAAATTTACACTTGCTATAGTTTCAAAGATATATTTTGGGTTGATGTAAAGTGTTCATATATAAAAGTATATGAAATAGTTTTCTCATATAACTTGTATACGCAAGTTACAACCATTTTTGCTAATCTACCTAAATATTATTGGCATATCTAGTGACTTAATTATTCTGTCTGAATTTCCAGAGTATGCAGGGGAAAATGGGGAATCTGTGGTGATTCAAGAGGAGGGATATTTTCTTTCTGCACCTGTGATCAGGTTGCACATGTCCAGACTATCCCTTTAAGCCCTCAAAGAAACAGAACCCAAGTGTAGGTAGTAGCCCATGCTTTTGTGTATTTTCCTAGTAGAAGACTGACCAGGGATATGTTCCTCACACAACCCTTTTCTAGAAGCATAGTCCTTTTAAAAAAAAATTGGATGTGATTTTTAGGCTCAGAAGAAAGTTAATAATTGGAACAAATAGAGGTTTTTTTTTAAGCATCACTTATAGCTTTAATGAGTGTATTTTTTATACTCACCAGAACCCAAATGGTATCGACTCAAAATATTCTATAGAAATACATCCCTAAATATAAGGTGTATGTCCATTGCCTTTATAAAGGTTTAAATTTTTCCAACAGCTAATGAAGAGAAATATTTGGGTATTCAACCTGCCTTCATGTGAGTTTTATTAAATTATTTAATTACTGAAGATTGATGTATTCCCCGAACAGAGAGAGAATATTGAACAGAGGGTATTTACAAGATATGAAGATAAGAAGGATATAACTGTTGCTGATATTGAGTGACATTCTATTTCCCTGTGTCAGGAATCAAAATTTGCCTGGAACACTTGGTTCTCTTTTTTTAAATGGTCTCAATATTCATTGGGAAAGATATTCTTTGGTTTTCCCTAGTTTGTTCTGATAATAATCCTCTAGATCCAGACATTTTTTTCCTTGACATAAATCTTCTACTGTGGGAATTTAAATCTAGTTTTTTTTTTCAATTTCTTCTCTCCTGTGAATAAGAAGACTACCTGTCTACTACTACTCTTGTAATAACCAATTATATATTTAAACTCTATTAGGATAATTTTAATGTTTTTCTTCTGTTTTACTGTTCTTTTTTCTTATGTGCCCTAAATTCCATAACCTCCATTTATTCTGGCCACTCTCTAGACTCTTTTCCATCCCTCCCTATGAGTCTTGCTATAAAGTATTCTATTTTATAAAATCTCTACACAGATTCTAATAAATGACCAGTCTAATGCAAAAATAGAAGGTGGCATCATGCTTTAGAAAGAGGAAGGACAGTGATGTTATGTAGGTCAGGACTTAAATATGAGCTTGGCCACTTTCACATCATGTGATCTTGAGAAAGTTCTTCTGAGCCTCCAGGTGATCCAGATACCTACTTCAGAGGGTTTCTGTGAGGATTAAGATAAAAGTGTAGCACCTAGCAAGATGCCTGGCTTATAGAAGGTGCTCCATAAATGTTAGTTTTCCTTTCTTCCTGTTCTTTTAAGTCATGTTTCAAGAACAGAACTGTTTAAAAAAATTGTTCTTATCATAGCCATTCTTAATACATGATAGGGATTCTGTACCAAGTTTACTGTTTAAATTGAAGAATTAACTTCAAGCTTATATTCTCATGATGATGTCTATGGTTTTTAATTTATTGCTGTTTTGCCACCATGTGGTCTAATTGTTACAGTGGGAAACTTCTACTAACTCTGCTACTGTACTACCTCTCTTCTCTGTTCTCCTAGGCTCCATTAGGCGTTCAGTCAGTTGCCCTCGGTCCATCTCTTCTCAGTCACCTTCCAGTGCGGACAACCGCCCCTTTTCTGCTCAACAAATGATACCAGCATCCCGGCCAACTTCAGGGTCTCGGTCACATTCTTTAAACCGTGCCTCCTCCTACATGAGGCATCTGCCTCACACAAATGATGTTAGCTCTCCTAACTCTCAGATGGTAAGTCATCGATTTTGCTCCTCTGAGATCACAGGAAGCCCTATACTCAGGATTTAGGTAGCAAAGGGACCGGCTGGGAGGAAGACAGGTTGAACTCCAGATCCTTTCTGTAATTCAGCTCATGGTCTTCTGGATTTGGATTACTCATCTATCTTAACCTATAACTTAAAAAGCAGACTCCCCTATTTCATAGAATGTGAGGATGGACACTGAGAATGGCATTTTATTTTCCATTTGCTGATGGTGTAGGATAATTTTGTTGAATTTCATCTGAGCAAGTGTATCATTTTGCAGTATACTGGGCAGTACAGCTGTAAATTTGGGGGAATTTGTTGGATGGTAAATTTTCCTTAATGGACTCCTGATTAATAGGTTAATAAACCACACCATTGATAAATTATCCTTAGAGCGCTGAAGTATTAAAATCATTGATAATATTTTCTTTACATTTAAATTAACATATATCATTCTTTCCTTAGCATGAATCCCAGAGATTCGTGTTGAAGAAGTCAACAAATTTATTTTTGCAATGAGGCTTACTTGTATATGCTCAAATAGACATTTCCTTGTACCTACACATAGGCTGGGAATTTACTTAATTTGTTTATTTAATGTGGATTATGTTCCCAAAGACAAGAGTTTAGAAAATACAAATGAATGAATTTCACTTGGTAATAATCGATAATTAGTTTCTCTAATCAAGAATTGTCTACGGTATATGTAACAAATGAACTGACCAGGAAGTCTTTTTTCAAACACTTATATTTTTTTTTTTAAGATTTTTTAAATTTTTATTTATTTGACAGAGAGAGAGAGAAATTACAAGTTGGCAGAGAGGCAGGCAGAGAGACAGGGAGAGGAGGAAGCAGGTTCCCTGCTGAGCAGAGAGCCCAATGCGGGCCTCCATCCCAGGACGCTGAGATCATGACCTGAGCCGAAAGCAGAGGCTTTAACCCACTGAGCCACCCAGGCGCCCAACACTTATATTTTTATTTTAGTATTTTGAGCTAAATAAACTATAACTGTGTGGAAGTGTGAAAGACACTTGGGAAATCATATCCATTTAATCCTAAGAATAAATGTAAAAGTAATTTTTTTAATTGTTATTTTTTTTAAATTAAAAGTGCATCATTTTTACCTAGAAATATCTTTCAGATTATAGTGGCACAATGAAATAAGACCCCCTCCAAATATCTGTATTCTTTCAAATTTAAGAGTGAGTCTTTGCGGCAACTGAGAACAAAGGAACAAGAAGACGATCTAACAAGTCAGACCTTATTTGTCCTCAAGGACATGAAGATCCGGTTTCCAGGAAAATCAGATGCAGAATCATTACTTCTGATAGAAGATGTGAGTATTTGACATATACGAAATTTCAAGGAGCTCACAACTTTTTATTGTCCTTGACATACTAAAATTTATTTCCTGAGGCATTGTTCTCGATGACATGGTAAACTTAATTGGTGTTCTTTTCAACCTCCACAAGCTTTAGAAAATACAGGGGTTATTTTAATTATTATGATCCATGAGCAGTGAGATCACGTAATCAGTAATGCAAAATATCTTTTAGTGTCTAGTCCTATTTTAATGATGCAATTGCTTCATCAAGCGAGAATAATTACTGTTAAGTAATTACTGCTCTTAATGATGAAAGAAATATTAAAATTAAACCTCCTTCTGTAAAGATTTAGAAGGATCTAACATGGAATGAGTTGTAATGAAAAAAATAGAGCCCTGGGTATAAAATGTCAAGAATATTTGAATGTGATATCGTGAATGATTTTTGTCAAATTGTGAAATGGCTTATGTTGGGTGTGTTTTTCTTGTAAACACATTTGCACCACCCAGTGGAACATTCTAAAATGACACAGTCCTAAAAATTCACATTAAAGTCAATGACTTATTCCTATTTTAGAAAGAAGGTCCGAGTTATTCAGTTATTTCTGGTGAAAGAGCATTCCTTCAAAGATTGATTTCATTTATAAATATCTGTCTCAAATTGACATTCCTAGGTAATCCCTCAGTAACAGAAGATTGTTTTCTGGTTTCCCTGTTTTGTTTGGGACTTTGGTTTTTGGTTTTTGGTTGTAGTTTCTGCTTTTTTGTTTTTTGGAGGGTTTTTTTGGTTTGTTTTGTTGTTGCTGTTTTTGTTCCAGAGGAGAAGGCACCATCTAGTGGCCATTTGGAGGATAAGAATCAGAACGATGCACTTGGTGCTTTTCACATTTTACCATTACTTTATTTATTTTTTATTTATTTTTTTTTTTAAAGATTTTATTTATTTCACAGCGGGAGAGAGATCACAAGGAGGCAGAGAGGCAGGCAGAGAGAGAGAGGGGGAAGCAGGCTCCCTGCCGAGCAGGGAGCCCGATGTGGGCCTCGATCCCAGGACCCTGAGATCATGACCTGGGCCGAAAGCAGAGGCTTTAACCCACTGAGCCACCCAGGCGCCCTTACCATTACTTTAGATCGATCTGAAGCAACTGTCTTTCTGAAATAAAACAGACAAAAAAACCCCCTAACAAATAATAATAATAATAATTTAACTTTCTTAATTAAAAAAGTTAATAGTGGCAATTTCTACTTTGTAATCATACATTATTTTGTTATATGAATATTTTAAAAAGTGAAAATGGTATCTTACTTACAAATGAACTGATATTTGTTACATCAAGGAAAAAGGAGGAAAAATGAACATTAGTTATAAAACATTATGTATAATGTTTACAATAGGTGTGTTTTTATTTATATATTACCTTATTCAACCAAGTTCTCTTCTAGGTAAAGACAAAAATTTTGTACCATTTTACTTATATTTCTTAGAGATATTAGTTATATATCAACCTTTTGAATCAGGTAGAAGAAAAATTAGGTAATCAGAGAGTAGAACTAATATTTGTGGCTGATGTGATTGTTTATAAAGAATAACGGCTTATATAATTAATAAAATATAATGGATAATTATATGACATTAGGTTGTTTACTATATGCAGCAAATATTTTAATTTGTGTGCTACAGTATATATTACTAGGATATATATTCAGAAGTTTTGCAGTTTTTACCAATAAAAACCCAATAAAAACAAAACAAAGGGATAATAGAATCCTGATTATATATAGGCTATCTTCTAATATATTGTTCAATACTCTGTTATTATATAGGGTGATGTGGTAAATATAGTTCTTGGAATTAAAATGGAAAATCTGTGTTTTGGGCTTCTTCCCAAATCCTACGTACCTGAAGACATTTGACTTCCATTTATTAGAGACTGTGTGCTTTTTATAGCAAGAAGAGGAAACTTTGGATTCGATGGCTTCTTTACTTTAATTTAGAAATCTTTGCCTGTGTCTTTTTGAAAGTAGACATTCTTTATTGCAAGTAATATTATAGTGCTTCTGTTTCACACATTAATTAATAAAACTGATTTCAACCCATTCATTTACTCTTCGTTACTTTTGAGGAAAATTGTAGACTAAATTTCGTAATGTTTCTCTCCCAAAACAGATCATTGATAACTGGAAATATCATAAAACAAAAGTGGCTTCATATTGGCTTATAAAATTGGACTCTGTAAAACAACGGAAAGTGAGTAATGTCAAAAAATAGATTTGCCCTTTCGGGTTATCATTAAACCTTATTCATAATCAAACTATGTTCATGTTAATTTGTTTACTCGGTTCTTCACCAAATATTTATTACACAACTATTGTGTTTCAGATACTGTTCTAGGTTTTGAGGATAAAAAAATGAATTTAAGAAAAACCCCATCATCTCCTAGAGCTTATATTTTAGTTAAGGTGTTTGATAATAAACAATATGTAATAGAATGTAGGGTAGTTTTAAGTACCATGAAAAAAATAAATGACCCTGAAAACAGCGAGAAGGTAACCTTAGAGCCGAGACCTAAATGGAATAGTGCTGTGCAGATACCTGCAAGTACGATGTATCAGGAGGAGGGAAGAGCCGTTACTGAGGCCCTGAGTCATAAGTCAGCTCGATGCCTGCAGGAGGCACAGATGGCATCGTTTCATTCCCTTCTGTATAGGATAGTTGGCCTCTGGCAGTGAAGAGTGGAGTGGTGGTGAACACTGAAGTGGGCTGCATGGGCAGGGGTCAGATCACAGCTTCAGAGGCTGTATGAGCACTGTGGGGTTTATTCCAAGTGATGGGAGGTCACTGGGAAATTTTGAGCGGAAGAGTTACATAGTCTGGTTTATAATTTATAAGGATCATGAGAGCTTAAAGAATAGAACTGGGGAAGAGGAAATGTAGCAGAGTAGAAGTAGAGATCAACTAGAAGGTTCTTAGAGTGACGGAGGCAAGAGCTAAGGCTTGCTTAGCTAGCGTGGTAACTGAATGGGCAGATGCTGGGGGAGAGCAGGGGTTTCCTGCTGTTACTACTGTCGTTCCGTCTTACTTTGATTTTGGTTTTGGACATACTAAGGCTGATAAATTGATTAGACATCCAATTGAAGGTATTGAGTGTATAGTTGTATATATGAGTTTTTGAGTTCAGGGCTAAGGTTGTGTATGGAGATACAAAATTTAAGAGTCAACCAGGATATTTAAACCAGAGGGACTAGGTGAGATTACCTCCAGAGTGAGTGTGGTCAGGAAAGGGAGGAGTTTCAAGAGCTGAGCCCTTCGCCACATCTACATGTAGCAATCAGAGACCAGTGTGTGTGTGTGTGTGTGTGTGTGTGTGTGTGTGTGTGTGTGTGTTGGGGGAAGGCAGTTAATTTAAAGGGACTGAGAAGGAGCAGCCAGTGTGGCAGGAAAAACCATGAGAACTTGGTATCCCTGAAGCCAAGCTAGGAAATTATTTGAAGAAGAGTGATCAGCGGAGTTGGATGTGGCCGATAGGGGCTGTATGATGAGCAGAAAGACTTTTCTGCTGTTTTTGGCCATGAGGCAGTTAGTAGTTACCTCATCACAACAATTCAGGGGAGTTGTGTGTGGGGGGGTAAACTTGAGTGGAGTTAGTTTCAAGGGATGAAAGGCACAGAGGGAAAAAACACAGCACAGGCACTTTTTCAAGGAGTTTTCCTGTAGAGAGAAAAGGGAAAATACGGTAGCTGGAGAGTGATGTGGGTTAATGACAAGGTTTTGTTTTGTTTTGTTTTAAAGATGAAGATATTTGCAGTTGTATGTGTGCTGATGAAAATGATGTAGAAGACAGGAATGGCACAGGAAAGAGAGGTGATAGAAAATCCTTGTGTAAGTAAGCTGGGAAGGTTTGTCCTAACCAGGAGCAGTTTTTCTAGTAAGAGGGAAGGCAGAGTCTGGCATCGTGGAGGGAGTATGTAAAGGGTTTCTTCTGCTGGGGAAGGGTTTTTAGAGATTGAAGGAGATAGTAAAAAGTATGTGATAGTTATCTTGGACAGTAGGAGGGGGGAGTGGCCCGCAAGCCTGACCAGCCTGTCCAGTGCACTGCAGCATCATTTTGGGGGAGGTATACTACATTAGTAGCTTTAATGAAGTTGTATTCCTTCAGGAACGCAAGCTATCATTCCCTCTTCCAAGATTTATTGCTAATAAGCTAAAAGTTGACACTGATCAAGTGATGACTTTTAAATTATATACTTTCACTTGAGTGAACTGAACTCACAATTTTGCATTAACACATTCAACAAATAATGACTTGGTGTTCTGACACGTGCCAAATACCAGGCTGCCATTGAGGAGGCTATAGCAAAGCTGGTGCAGAGGTAGGCTGAAAACATATTATGAACCCTAAATGTATGTTTGCCAAGTCACTGACTGTGATTAAAATAAGGACTTCTTATTAGAATTGGAACCCTAAATTTCCTCAAGTCAAAATACTTTTTGTAATCTAGAAGATGGAAGACTGTAGGTAAGTTGCTTATTAAAATGAAAAAGTCCAGAAGCAGATTAAAGTATTTATAAGACATTAATACATGATAAATGTGCTGTTTAAAAGCAATAAAGATAAATTTCCCCCCTGAAAGATACTAAAGCAATTGGCTACCTATTTGTAAGAAAATTAAGTTGGAGCCTTATCTCTTACCATATGCAAAAATAAATTCCAGATAGATTATAGCTTTATATATAAAAAGAAAAAATATTACAAGTTTAAAAAAAAAGGATATGTTTGTAATCTTAGAATGGGGGAACCACTTCTTAAGAAAGACCTCAAACCTAGAAGACTTAAGGAAAATATTGACAGATTTGATTTCATGAAAACTTTGAAACAAATTAAAAAGCAGAAGCTGTGAGGAGAATAGGGGGAGGGGTATTGAGGAAAATAGATATTTGCAGCACATAAAACCCAAAGTAACACCAATAAACTAAAACCTCCAACAAATCAACCAGCAAAAGACAAACTACCCTATAAATATTAATAAATAAAATGGCAAAGTACATAAAAAGGCCATGAAAAGACGATTTATGGATCTTCAAATGGCCAATTAACATGTAAATAGATACTTGGCCTCACTAATGATGAAGAAAAAGCGAGTAAAAACCATCATATTGGCAAAAATTAATAAGACAGATAATAATCAGTGATGGAAATAGTATGCATAAAAGAGCCTTTGCTATACTATTAGAGGGAGAATACATTGGTACAATTCTTTAGAACAGTGATTTGCAGTATCTATTAAGAAAACAAATATTCATTACCTTATGACTCAGCAAAACTGCTTTCAGCATTCTATCCTATGGAATAATTGAGTATATGAAAGATTGATATACATGAGCATTCATTGCTGTGGTATTTGTGAAAGCAAAACATGTGAAGCAGCCTAAATGTCTTATCAGTAGATTTATGGTTAAATAAATTATAGTGCATTCACACTATTTAATTGCATAAATTGAATACTATGCTGGAATCATAGATCTTAACCTGAGAGATAGCACAGGATTATGACTTGTAACGTATGAAACAAACATACATTAGTAAAATTAGCTGAACTTTACTAATCATGAGTGAAGGATACGATCAGTAAGCCCAGGAGGCCATGAGCCCATCAGCTCTCAGATGTCCCTTTTCAAATATCCAGAGGCATTCTGGGTTCAGAGTGATGGGTGCCAACTATGTGTGGATCACCTTAGCACAGAGGGAGGCTTCCAGATTTGGGTGGCCTTCATTTTCCTTCTCCGTTAGTCACCCATGTAGTCTTTGTGACCAGCTTCTATTCTCTAGCTAGCTGAAATGAAAAGGTTAATTGACTATGGATGTTGTCTGATAGAGCTCTCTGCAAAGATGGCAGTATTCTTTATTTGTGGTGTCCAGTACAGTGGTCACTAGACACATGTGGCCATTGAGCATTTGAAATGTGGCTATTGTGATTGAGGGACTAAACTTTTAATTTCAATTAATTTAAATTTAAATAGCCAAATGTGTCTAGTGGCTACTGTAGTTGACAGAACTTTCTCATTTATCTCTTCACTGGAAAGTTTTATTAGAAGGTTTGCAATAGTGTCCAGTAAGGTCAAAATTGTCATGGGCATCTTGAAGAAGCAATGCCTCTGTCAACTTTTTCCCTTCTATATACCAGCCAAAGGATATCAAGATAGCAAATTAAACAAACATGTCATGTTGTACAATTATATGTACTGCCCCATTTTAAATGACTTATGTGTATGTATTAAACTATTTTATTGAAATACTATTTTTTAAATACGACTTATTAAAAGAAGTATTTTATTTTATATACATTTATATTTTATATATATATTTTACTATATATAAACTATTATTTTATACATAAACTATTTTATTAAAAAATGAAAAATGACTTCTGTGTATATACTTAAAAATTTTTTTTAAAAAATTTTTACAAGCTAGGTACCAAGTTGTTAAGATGATGTTTTTCTTGAGGGTAGGTAGACTTACTGAACCAGGAGAATGAAAGTGGTGACATTTGGTGTCATTTTTCTTTTTGTTTCTGTATATTTCTCTGTATTTTTTTTCAAGTTAAAAATGGCAGAATGTTAGGGAGACACAGGCATTCCTGTGAAGCCTGTCTGAACTCCCTCCCTGCCCCCCATCAGATGTTAACTTTCCTTATTCTAAGGCCTTATGGCACTTTTACTCATTTGTACTTACCATCTCCTCTGAGAGGTTTTGTACTAATTTTTTTCCACTTCTCTAAAAGCCAGGGGCTTGTCTTACTTTGTAGTCACCTGTAGGAAGATTTCTGTAAAAATTTTTTTTTCCCCCAGGGGTACAGGTCTGTGAATCATCAGGCTTACACCTTTCACAGCACTCACCATAGCACAAACCCTCCCCAATGTCCATAACCCAGCCACCTTATCGCTACCCTCCCACCCCCCAATAACCCTCAGTTTGTTTTCTGAGATTAAGAGTTTCTTATGGTTTGTCTCCTTCCCGATCCCATCTTGTTTCATTTTTTCCCTCCCTACCCCCCATGACGTCCACCCTGCGTCTCAAATTCCTTATATCAGAGAGATCATATGATAATTGTCTTTCTCTGATCGATTTATTTCGCTTAGCATAATACCCTCTAGTTCCATCCATGTTGTTGCAAATGGCAAGGTTTTGTTTCTTTTGATGGCTGCATAGTATTCCATTGTATACATATACCACATCTTCTTTATCCATTCATCTGTTGATGGACATCTAGGTTCTTTCCATAGTTTGGCTATTGTGGACATTGGTGCTATAAACATTTGGGTGCATGTGCCCCTGGGGATCACTACATTTGTATCTTTAGGGTAAATACCCAGTAGTGCGATTGCTGGGTCATAGGGTAGTTCTATTTTCAACTTTTTGAGGAACCTCCATATTGTTTTTCCAGAGTGGCTGCACCAGCTTGCATTCCCACCAACAGTATGGGAGGGTTCTCCTTTCTCTGCATCCTTGCCAACATCTGTTGTTTCCTGACTTGTTAATTTTAGCCATTCTGACTGGTGTGAGATGATATCTCACTGTG
>LNAC01000042.1:6905029-6977797 GCA_002007465.1 Ailurus styani
TCCTAGATATCTTATGGTTTTGGGTGCAATTGTAAATGGGATCGACTCCTTAATTTCTCTTTCTTCTGTTTTGTTGTTGGTATATAGAAATGCAACTGATTTCTGTGCATTGATTTTACATCCTGATACTTTACTGAATTCCTGTATGCGTTCTAGTAGTTTTGGAGTGGAGTCTTTTGGGTTTTCCACAAAAAGTATCATAACATCTGCAAAGAGTGAGAGTTTGACTTCTTCTTTGCCAATTTGGATGCCTTTTATTTCTTTTTGTTGTCTGATTGTTGAGGCTAGGACTTCTATAGTACTATGTTGAATAGCAGTGGTGATAGTGGACATCCCTGCTGTGTTCCTGACCTTAGGGGAAAAGCTCTGTTTTTCCCCATTGAGATTGATATTTGCTGTGGGATTTTCATAGATGGCTTTGATAATATTGAGGTAGGTACCCTCTATGCCTACACTGTCAAGAGTTTTGATCAAGAAAGGATGCTGTACTTTTTCAAATGCTTTTTCAGCATCTATTGAGAGGATCATATAGTTCTTATTCTTTCTTTTTTTTTTTATAATTTTTTTTTAAGATTTTATTTGACAGAGAGAGATACAGCGAGAGAGGGAACACAAGCAGAGGGAGTGGGAGAGGGAGAAGCAGGCTTTCCCGCAGAGCAGGGAGCCCGATACGGGGCTCGATCCCAGGACCCTGGGATCATGACCTGAGCCGAAGGCAGACGCTTAATGACTGAGCCACCCAGGCGCCCCGTGGGACATGCAACTCTTGATCTCAAGGTTTTTTTTTTTCTTTTTTTTTCTTTTTTTTTAAGATTTTATTTATTAATTTCACAGAGGGAGAGAGATCACAAGGAGGCAGAGAGGCAGGCAGAGAGAGAGGGGGAAGCAGGCTCCCTGCTGAGCAGAGAGCCCGATGCGGGNAGATATTGGTCTGTAATTCCCCTTTTTGATGGGGTTTTTGCCTGGTTTGGGGATCAAGGTAATGCTGGCCTCATAAAATGAGTTTGGAAGCTTTCCTCCATTTATATTTTTTGAAACAGTTTCAGGAGACTAGGTGTTAATTCTTCTTTATTTATTTTATTTATTTATTTTTAAAGATTTTATTTATTTGTTTGACACAGAGAGAGAGAGAGATCACAAGTAGGCAGAGAGACAAGGAGAGGAGGAAGCAGGCTCCCTGCTGAGCAGAGAGCCCGATGCGGGCCTCGATCCCAGGACCCTGAGATCATGACCTGAGCCGAAGGCAGAGGCTTTAACCCACTGAGCCACCCAGGCGCCCAATTCTTCTTTAAATGTTTGGTAGAATTCCCCTGGGAAGCCATCTGGCTCTGGGCTCTTGTTTGTTGGGAGCTTTTTGATGACTGCTGCGATCTCCTTACTGGTTATGGGTCTATTCAGGTCTTCTATTTCTTCCTGGTTCAGTTTTGGTAGTTTATATGTCTCTAGGAATGCATCCATTTCTTCCAGATTGTCGAATTTGCTGGTGTAGAGTTGTTCATAATATGTTCTTATAATTGTTTGTATTTCTCTGGTGTTGGTTGTGATCTCTCCTCTTTCATTCATGATTTTATTAATTTGAGTCCTTTCTCTTTTCTTCTGGATAAGTCTGGCCAGGGGTTTATCAATCTTATTAATTCTTTCAAAGAACAAGCTCCTAGTTTCATTGATCTGTTCTACTGTTCTTTTGGTTTCTATTTCATTGATTTCTGCTCTGATCTTTATTATTTCTCTTCTCCTGCTGTATTAGGCTTTCTTTGCTGTTAAAGAACAGCTCCTTTAGGTGTATGGTTAGGTTGTGTACTTGAGATCTTTCTTACTTCTTGAGAAAGGGTTGTATTACTATATACTTTCCTCTCAGGACTGCCTTTGCTGTGTCCCAAAGGTTTTGAACAGTGTGTTTTCATTTTCATTTGTTTCCATGAATTTTTAAAATTCTTCTTTAATTTCCTGATTGACCCATTCATTCATGAGTAGGATGTTCTTTAGCCTCCATGTATTTGAGTTCTTTCCAACTTTCCTCTTCTGATTGAGTTCTAGTTTCAGAGCATTTGGGTCTGAAAATATGCAGGGAATGATCCCAATCTTTTGGTACCCATTGAGACCTGATTTGTGACCCAGGATGTGATCTATTCTGGACTGTAAACATTTATTAAGTTGATTCAATTCTAGACTCTTATGAACTTTGTCAGTGGCAGGCTAGCTTCTTTCTGCTTCCTTTTTTCCTCACTAGAGATGTGTATTTATTTGAATAGCAACAACAAATTAAGACACTCGTTCTTTTTAAATGTGGCTTGAGAAGGTCTGATAAACATTGTATGGGATGATCATGTGTGCATAGTAACATTTGTGAATTGGAAGAAACTGCTTCATGTTTTAGGATTGTTATGCTCAATTTGGTTTATAAATTTTGAGTAAAAGTAAGCAGTTGCTTGTAAATTTACTTGCAAATACTTTTGCCAGTATCTGTTTCTCCTCTACTGATTTACTCTAAGAATATTTGGAGTGAGTTATGTTTGTGTAATCCTTTCCTCTGCATCCCCATGTTTATCCTACACTGTTATGCTATAGAAGTGGAGGAAGCACCAGTGTGAGGGGGCATGGTGTTTAGTACAACTTATATACCTAGTTACCTTTTGTTGCTACTTCCATTTTGGCATAAACCAGAAGTACTATATATTTTCTGTCCTTGTAAAAAGTAGTAAGGCATCCCATCTTCAATACAAAGCTTGTTAAAGTCCTATAGTTTAGACTACCCAAGCAATTATAGTAAAATTTCTACATAGGTCATTTAATAGACAGTTCTATTTTTGGCAGAATAATTTGTAGCTTGAATTTTGACTGTAAGCAGTAGCGCTGATCTTAACTAAAGCAAGTTCATCCTTTCGTGGAGGCCCTGAAAGATGGCTCAGGAATGGTAGGCTTGGGCTATGATGATAAGGGGAAAGCCCAGAATTTACACACTTGCAACTTATTTGTGGCAGTTTTCTTGCTGTGGTTATGATCACTGTGCTTCCTTTTCTTCCCTCAACCATTTTCTTCTTTAAGACCCTTTTCCAAAACAGACTCTAATTTCTCAGCTACATGGTAGAAGGTGGGACACTCCTAGGAAAAAGAAACAGAAGGCAGCTTTCAGCAGCATTCATCCTGTGATGGCATTCCTCCCCTTACTTAAGCAAGGGTCATTGAAGGGCTCTCACCCATGAGTAATTATTTGAATAATAGGGAAATGAATTTTTGGAAAGCTTTTCCTTTTTGTAAAATTAACCCTGCCAAGTTTAGAGGTTCTTTCGCCCATGCTCACAAAAAAAAAGCATAACAAATACACACATCATGAATGCAAATCATCAGGTTAGCCAGTAGTAGAGGTCTTGAGCTCTGACATAAAGAGTTTTTAATTGGGATTTTTTTTTTTTACATTTTGTTCATTTAATCAGTAACATTAGAATGAATTAAGTGAAATACTTAAAATTTAGCCCAGATAGGATAAGTATAGGGATATATTGTGAAAATAATCATTGAGACAAAGTTAAATATATTTGTCTTATTTCTACATATATGTATTTATGTGTATATATTACATTATATGTAAATATTTTTTTCTACCTCTTCCCAATCTTATTTATTTCAGATGAAATCAGAGGTAAAGTGGGATCAGAGAATGACTGACTGAAATACTTTTTTCTTGCAACATGAGAGCCAATATAATACTAAGTTGAAAAGTGCATTGAAAAAAATTTTTAAAAGCTAAAAATGTTTATATGTTAATATTAAATAGTAGAAAGAGGTACTAGACTTGTCACATGGATTTGGGTTCACCACTGCCTCTGCCCTTTACTTGGGGCAGGTGACTTCTCAGAACTTGTTTGAGATTTGTAACATTAAGTATTGGAGGGTTCTTGTGAAGTGATACATCATAGGGGAGGGTGCTCTGGCCCTGGAAGGTATGAAATGCAGGCTGATTTCTTTCCTTCTAAGGATAGGTAAAGTTGAATTTATAAATTAGGCACAGTTAGAGATTAACAAAATAACCAATAATGAAATAAAACAATTATAACAATATATGTTAATAAAAGTTATAAAAGTGTGGTGTCTCTCTCTCTCTCAAAATATCATATTGTGCTATAGTCACCCTTCTTGTGATGATGTGAGATGATTAAATGCCCACATGATGAAATGAAGTGAAGAGAATGACGCAGCATTAGGTAACTGTTGATCTTCTGACAAGAGGTCAGGAGGAGGATCATCTACTTCTGCACAGTGGTTGACCTTGGCTAACTGAAACCGTAGAAAGTGAATCTGCAGAGAAGGGGAGGCTACTGTACTAGGAATTCTTCATGTGTAGAATTATTTTATGTAGAATATGTAGAAATGAGGTATAAAAAATTGTCTTTGGGTTGTAATATATTAGCCATTAATTTGACTATTTGAAACCTGTGCTGTTGCTTATTATAAGGCCAAAAACCACATCCAAGAGAACAAAAAGAAACCTAGAATGTAGGTCAGCTGTAGTATGTAGAATTAGATATTATAAAAAGTTACCTATTTAGAAGGCCACAGATTTAACTAGTCTACATTTAGACGTGGATTAATCAGATCTATCATTCTCTTGGGTGGGATGATAGTACTCATTGGAAAGCTGTATCAGTTCAGTCTCCTGGGGAGCAGATAAGATAGAGGTAAGATAGGAGAGATAAGATAGAGTTATAAGTGAAAGAGATTTCTAAGAGAAGAAAGATAAAAGAGAGTTCAAGTAGATAGGAAGAGCCTTCAGATTGCAATTTGGGTCCGAAGGTGGCGAAGGGAAGGCAGGAGGGCTGGAAAGGAAGAACCTCAGACTAGTGAAGTTCTAAGAGAGCCTGGTAAGGCTGATGGGGAGCCAGAACAAAGGTTGCTGTAGGGGGACCTTACTAGGTGGAAATAACCCCTCTCTTGTTGCCCATGCTCAATCCTTTGGTTGGGAGCAGAGGAGAGCATAAGCTTGAATGTTGTTGTGGCTTCTGATGGGGAGGCTGTCAGTTAACCGTACTCTTGAAAGCAGGGTGAGTCCAGTGGCATCCCACAAAGGCTGTATGTGATGCGACTTAACTTGACAAACACTTATTGGCTACCATTTTGTACAAGGACTATGCTAAGCACATTGGACGTTTGGGGAGTTGTGTGTTCATTCATTTAGTTATTTGCTCATTCTAACATGCATTCAACAATATTGATTGGGGGACTACCATGTCCCAAGCACTATTTTAGGTGCAGAATGCCTAAAACTCATTGAAATATCTTAATTGAATTTATAGACCATTGTTGAAATATGTATCTCCCTTTTTCTGTTCCAGGATCAAAGCATTTGCTGGTTGCTCATTAAAATGTTATAAAACTCTAAGATTAGAACCCACACACACAAACTCTTTCACGTGCCTTATTTCAAATTTTCCTTAATGGATGTAAACTTTAAAGGTCAAGGATAAGGGAATTAAATACTGAAAAGAATCCTCACCAGGTGAAAATGGAAACAGCTAATCTTATTTAATATCATGTTGTGGTAACTCCACACTTGCATAATTTAGCTTTCTGCCAAGAATGCAGCTGCTTCATATAATTTATAAGGAATATATGTGAAGTATGAAAATATTGCAGTGTTGGTGGGCTGTGAAGAATGCCAGATTTGCTGAAAAGCTTATTCTCTGATGTGATATCTAGGTATAAATTAAGATTGGAGGATGAAAAGAGATATATAGTGATATTAAGATTATACTATATTTGCATTTATTTGGGGGTTCTAAGAGATCTTTGTTGATCAAGTGTTTCTTCTCTAAATATCAATTTCTTTTTAATGCCTACCGTAGTTGCTTCTGCATGCATTTTGATGTTATTATTTTCCGTCTCTTTTTCATTTGGGCTGACATAGATGCTGTACAGAGCTGTTCGTTTTGCATCAGCAGAAATGCCTTTACCCTATAGCCATGGCTGCTGCATGCATCATTAGTACAGCATGTAGTGATTTTAATGTTATTTCTAAACCTCCCTCACCTCATGCCATTATTTTAATTTAGAACCAACTGTTCAGCCATATGGAGCAGTTTGTCATTCAACATCTGTATGTTCTTGCAAAATATGAATTTGTGTACTTTATGCCTTCAAATGTGCTATATTTTATATGGAAAAGACAAATCTTTTCATTTTATTAATGTTTTCATTGACTGAATCTCCCATTTATTTTTTCCCTTGGAGAGCTTCATGTTGGATCAGGATGCTTTTAAAAGTCTCAATGTCAGGAAAGGATACCTGTATTCTATAACTTAGCCGCATTTGAGTCCACAGAGAAACACAAAGGGCACCTTGCTGACCATTTGTTTTTGTGATTCACAAATTAGTCATCTTCCATCCATTTTGTTCTAACCCCAAAGCACTCAGTTATCCAAAATGGCATTACACATGAGCTAGCATTAGTTTACCTCTTTCCAGTCTGATTTCTTGCCTGTCTGCTCTCTGCCTTACTAAAATTATTCAGTGGATGTTTTGCTAAAGGTGCAGTCAGTGTCTCCCTGTATGTATATAGCCTTTTAAGCAGATTAGACCCTTTGCCTTGGCGCTGATGGACGGGGTGCCTGGGCAGTCTTAACAGACCCACCCATTTTCCCAAGTATTGCTTGACTACAGGTGAATCTGAATCCAAGAAGTGACCATTTGATTCTTTTCTAGGGTTTGTTGTTAACACCTGGATAGATCGAAGTAATTGTGAAGTGATTTTAAGGCAGTGTTTGGGAAGTGCTTAGGAGGAGAGATCTGTCTACACTACTGTCTATTTACTAGCTGTGTAATCTTGGCAAAGTTACTTATCTGCTCCATGCTTGAGCTTTCTCATCCATAAAATGAGATCCAAAAATGTCCTCAAAACCAAAAAATTTTCATAACCATCAGACAACACAACCTAACTTACCCGAATTCCTTTGGTGACAATGACCTGACAGGAAGTTATGTGTTATTTTTGTCTTGTCTCTTGGTTTGCACATTCACATATTTTCCTGCAGAAATAGTGATGTGTATGATTATGGAATCTAGCCTCAAGATCTTCTGAAAAGGAACTGTGGATCAATTTGAATCTACCTTATGTTTTTGTTCTGAGGACTAAATGGATTGCTATATGTAAAAGTGTTTAGAATGGTCTCTGGTCTGCAGTGAGGTCCATAGTAAGCCCTCAATAAGTGTTCACTCTGATTTTTACCTTGTCTGTATAGGTTTCACTTTGCTGCAAGGAACAGTTTCACTAAGATAAACACCTGCTGAGCCTTGGGGACACGATAAGTTCTTTTTACCAAGATGGGCATAATGCCTCTCTTTATGTGGCTAATAGTCAATATTAATTAAACAGGAAATTAAAATAAAGCAAGCTAATTATTAATAGGGGGAGAACGGGGGATGAAGGGATCATAGGTCGGTGGCAGGTAAAGGTCTCCTTGTATATGTTCTCCAGGTGAATAGATAAGGGAAGACTGTCCCAAGCAGAGGCAGGAGTGTATGTGAATGCTCAGAAGGGAGATGAGGGAGTCAGGTTCTTGTGTGCTTGGTTTGCATGCCCTCATGCCCTCCAAGTTATAGGTCTTTCTAACCCATTCCTTTCCGCAGGACCAGGGAGCTTGCCTCCTTTAAAATTAAAGGCAGGGCGCCTGGGTGGCTCAGTGGGTTAAAGCCTCTGCTTTCGGCTCAGGTCATGATCTCAGGGTCCTGGGATCGAGGCCCGCATCAGGCTCCCTGCTCAGCGGGGAGCCTGCTTCCCCCTCTCTCTCTCTGCCTGCCTCTCTGCCTCCTTGTGATCTCTCTCCCTCTGTGAAATAAATAAATAAAATCTTAAAAAAAAATTAAAGGCAAAAAGAAGCAAAGGAGAATGTATGTTCCCTGTGAGCTCCTTAGGAGAAGAAGGGACAAGTTCCTGAGTTGCCTAGACCATGCTAGTCTCATGATTCTGGGAAATCACTCAGGTAGAGATGCTTGTGTTGCAAGAGGCCTAGAATATTTTATTCATCTCTCCATGTTGGAGGAAACATCAGGAGTAGAGCAGAAACATTGTCCACCCCTAACTCCCTGGCCACTTTCAGAAGTTGCTTTTTGTCATGTGTGGGCTAGAATATTAGACCATCATGTTTTTAAAATTCCCTCTAAACTAAGCATAAAACATGTACAGAGTAGTGGCCATTAAGTAATATACCTAGTAGGTGCTTAGTATAGAGCAGGCAAGCGATACATATTAGCTGCCCTTCTCTTTGGTTCTTATGCATCATATACATTTTACCATAAAATGTATTTAAAAAGAAATAAATAATCTATAAGCTCAAATGCTGTAAAGTTGAATAATTATTTAATAATAGAATGTGAAAGGGGCACCTGGGTGGTTCAGTTGTTTGAGTGGCAGACTCTTGATTTTGGCTCAGGTCATCATCCCAGGGTCCTTAGGTGGTGCCCTGCGTGGGCCCCTGCCCTCAGCGGGGAGCCTGCTTTTCTCCTCCTTCTGCCCTTTTCTCCTTTCTAAAATAAATTAATAAATCTTTAAAAAAATAATAGAATATGAAATTAATATTAACATGACTACTTTTTACATTTTTTCCTGCTTTACAACTTTTGGCCTGTTATTACTCACACAGAAAGTAGAAAGGAAAATGGAGAAGAGAAATGACTTAAATGTATCATTTACTGCTGGTGTGGATTCTTCTGCCACATCAGTCATGAGTACTGCTTTCTACATTAAAAAAATATAGAGTTAAACTAATAGATTAAATGAAAATTGTAAAAAAAAAATAAAAGGTATGCATTCATGCCCAGTGGACATATCAGTATTATTGTGAGTAATTCACAATAATTTTTTACAACAATTAAAAAAAATCCTTCTCACTGTTTAAGCTTTTGTTTTCTGTGGAAACAAGCACTCTTCCAGGACAATTTTTTCCCAAGCAGCTTTATTGCAGATTGCGTTCTCGATCCTTATTCTCTGCTCCCTCATCTGACATGCCCCTGACCTGCTGTAGGGCTTGCAGTGTTGTTCCACTTCACGGTGAAGGAAGTGGGAACAGGAAGGGAAAGACTGAGGCTGCTCACACCACTCCTCATGAAAAGCTGAAGTTGACATTCTTCTCTAAATGAAATGATATTTTGAAAATTTTTTACTGAATTGATTTTAAACATGTTTATTCTACATTTACCTTATCAGAAATAACTAGTATCACTTTTTAGACTGTGACTATTTTAAAGAGAGACAAATTAAATTCTTCCTTTATATGCTTCCAGTTCTCTATACATTTGTGCCAATTGAGAGAAATCCATCTTCCTTCAGCCTTTCTGTTTGCAAGCTTCTTTCTCTCCTCACCACTCACTCACATATTTATAGGCAGTTCCTTCAATCAGACACATAAAACAAGAAGCAAACACCCAGGGTGCCTGGCTGGCTTAGTTAGTAGAGCATACATACAACTCTCAGGTTTGTGAGTTCAAGTCCCACGTTGGATGTAGAGATTACTTCAAACAAACAAACAAACAAACCCTTAAAAAAAAATGTGAAACTACTTTGGTGAACTGAAATTTGAATAACTATATTTGTTGGTGCCTACTTTTTTTTTTTAAGAGTTTTCATTGAACATACCTGCATTGCATAAATATTAAATACATGTGACTTGGACAAAGTCACTTTTTGGGTTTACAATTTTTTTAGAACCTCTAGGATTTCAGTTGTTCCGAATTAGATTAATCATAATCCTTATTTCATGATACTCTCTCATTATTGGTAAGTCTTTGGCCTGCTTTCATTTAGTGTTTTTAAGGTTAATTTTACCATTTATAACCCCAACATCCAAAACAGAAGCTATGTTCCTGGCATTGACCTATTATTTTCTAAACAAATTGCTCTCCTCCATCTCCCCAGACATCCTCCCCATGTCTCAGGTAGCCATTTTCTTAAATTCAGGATTCACTAGTTCCTTTCTTTCTTTATAAATTCTTATTATGTCTATGTTTATTCTCCATATGTATTTTAAATTTAGTTTTTACTTCTATTAAAAGGGTTTCATACTATAATCTCAGGTTTGCATTTTAAAAAAATTTAACATTACATTACTAGATGCTCTGTGTTTTGTGCATTGTTGTATTTCATTCATTTTGATTACTGTATAATAGTTCAAGGGAATGAGTGTACCAGTGTGAATTGTTCACTCTCCCATTGAAGGACAATTAGGTTGTTCCCAGGTGTTTGCAATTGTGAACAGCTGTTAGAACATTATTCTATATGAGTCTAGGTTTTAACCCCTGAGAGAGTTTCTCTTAGGAATAAAATTGCTGGGTTATAGGGTATACGAATTTATAACTTTAGGAGATAATGCCAAGCTATTTTTGAGTGACTGCACCTATTGGTACTCCCATCAATAATGTCTAAGAGACCCTGCATAACCCTAGCTCTCCAGTACTTGGTATTGTCAGACTTTTAGTTTTTGTCAGTTAAATGGACATGAAGTGATATCTTATTATAGTTTTAATATTTATTTATTATATATATTGGGAAAATTTATTTCTTCTTTTATGAAATTCCAGTTCATGTATTTTTGTCCTTTTTTTCCCCCCAAGTTGTATTTGTATTAGCAATTTGTTAGCATTCGTTATGTATTTCTGATATTAATCTTTTGTTAGAGGTATATGTCTTAAATATATTTTCCTAGTTTGTAACTTGATCTTTTATTTTCCTTAAGGTATCTTTTGATATCCAGAAGTTCTTAATTTTAATGTAATCAATTTATTAATATTTTATGGTCTATACTTTTTCATGACTTAAAGTTATCTTTTTCTAACCTAAAAATGAAAAGATATTCACCAATACTTTTCACTAAGATATTTAATGGTTTATATTTAAGGTTAAGATCCTAATCCCCCTAAAGTTGATTTTTGTTAATTGAGTGAGGATTCAACTTTACTTTCTTAATAAAAGTTACTATTTTTCAGTCTCCATTTATTGATTTAATTTAGATTTAACTTAAGTTTAAATTTTATTTATTTTATTTATTTTTTAATTTTTAAAAAAATTTTATTTATTAATTTGACAGATAGAGATCACAAGTAGGCAGAGAGGCATGTAGAGAGAGAGGAGGAAGCAGGCTCCCCACCTAGCAGGGAGCCCGATGCGGGCCTTGATCCCAGGACCCTGAGATCATGACCTGAGCCGAAGGCAGAGGCTTTAACCCACGGAGGCACCCTTAAGTTTAAATTTTAAACTCAACCTATTCTTACTCCAGTGGTCTGACTTGCCACCTACGTCATACACTAGAGTTTCATAAATGCATGGACTGATTTCTGGGATTTTTACTCTGTGCTGTTATTCAGCGAAAGAGTGTGTGTAGGTGTGTGTATGTATTTATCTTTGAATTATATATATTCATCTTTGAATTTTAGACATATACTTATACACTTAGATTTTGAAATAACTTCGGTTTTTCCACTAGGTTTTGGACATAGTAAAAACAAGTATTCGTACAATTCTTCCACGTATCTGGAAGGTACCTGATGTTGAAGAAGTAAGTTTGTATCGGATTTTCAACCGGGTTTTTAATCGCCTACTCTGGAGTCATGGCCAAGGACTGTGGAACTGTTTCTGTGATTCAGGGTAAGTTCTAAGTTACCTTTTATTATTGTTAACTTTTAACATTTTACTATTTAGTTACATAGGAAGCCCAATAAAATGGTTGAATTTCTATAATCTGTTAAAATATGGATTTTTTACTGCATTTAGTTTTTTTGTATTTGGCTATAATTTATAGCAGTGAAGCTGATTTAGATGAGATAATGAATATGAACACAACATCTAACTAATTTTCATTCAGTGGAAAGAAGGTAGTCTTTAATTAATTTTGTTTTATTTAAATGCAATTAATTTACATATAGTATATTATTAGTTACAGAGGTAGAGGTCAAAGGTCAGTGATTCATTAGTTGGCTGTAACACACAGTGCTCATCACATCAAGTTCCCTCCTTAATGCCCATCATCCAGTTACTCCATCTTCCCACCTCCCCTCCAGCAACCTTCAGTTTATTTCCTATCATTAAGAATCTCTTATGGTTTGTGTCCATCTAAGATTTCATCTTATTTTATTTTTCCTTCCCTTCCCCTATGATTCACTGTTTTGTTTCTTAAATTCCACATATGAGTGAAGTCATATAATAATTGTCTTTCTCTGATTGACTTATTTCACTTAGTATAATACCCTCTAGTTCCATCCACATCATTGCAAATGGCAAGATTTCAATTTTTTATGGCTGTGTAATATTTCACCATACACACACACACACACACACACACACACACACACACACACCCCACATCTTCTTTATTCATTCACCTAATCACCTGTTGAAGGACATCTGGGCTCTTTCCATAGTTTGGCTATTGTGGATATTACTGCTATAAACATTAAGGGTACAGGTGCCCCTTCGGATCACTACATTTGTATCTTTTGGGTAAGTCCCTAGTAGTGCAGTTGCTTGCACTACTTGAACAATAGGGTAGCTCTATTTTTAACTTTTTGAGAAACCTCCATATGTTTTTTCAGAGTGGCCATATGGCCACCTTGCATGGGCATACATGCCTCTGCTTGCATGCCCACCAGCAGTGTAAAAGTGTTCCCCTTTCTCCACATCTCGCCAACATTTGATGTTTCCTGACTTCTTCATTTTAGCCATTCTGACCAGTGTGAGGTGGTATCTCATTGTAGTTTTGATTTGTAGTTTCCTGATGCCAAGTGATAATGAGCATTTCTTCATACGTCTGTTGGCCATCTGTCTGTCTGACATCTTTGGAGAAATGTCTGTTCATGTATCCTGCCTATTTCTTGACTAGATTATTTGTTCTTTGCACATTGAGTTTGATAAGTTCTTTATAGATTTTGGATACCGGCCCTTTATCTGATATGTCATTTGCAAATATCTTCTCCCATTCTGTCGGCTGTCTTTCGGTTTTGTTGGCTGTTTTCTATGCTGTGCAAAAGCTTTTGATCTTGATGAAGTCCCAATAGTTCATTTTTGCCCTTGCTTCTCTTGCCTTTGGAGACTTGTCTAGCAAGAAGTTGCTGCGGCTGAGGTCAAAGATGTTGCTGCCCGTATTCTCCTCAAGGGTTTTGATGGATTCCTGTCTCACATTGAGGTCTTTCATCCATTTTGAGTTTATTTTTGAGTATGTTGTAAGAAAGTGGTCCAGTTTCATTCTCCTGAAGGTGGCTGTCCAATTTTCCCAACACCATTTGTTGAAGAGACTGTCTTTTTGCCATTGGACATTCTTTCCTGCTTTGTTGAAGATTAGCTGACCAGAGAGTTGAGGGTCCATTTCTGGACTCTCTATTCTGTTCCATTGATCTACATGTCTGTTTTTGTGCCAGTTCCATCCTATCTTGATATTGCAATTTTGTAATAGAGTTTGAAGTCCAGAATTGTGATGCCACAGCTTTGGTTTTCTTTTTCAACATTCCTTTGGCTATTCGGGATCTTTTCTGGTTCCATACAAATTTTAGGATTATTTGTCTGAGCTCTGTGAAAAATGTTGATGGTATTTTGATATAGATTGCATTGAATGTATAGATTGCTCTATAGACATTTTTACAATATTTGATCTTCTAATCCATGAGCATGGACAGTTTTTCCATTTCTTTGTGTCTTCCTCAGTTCTTTCATAAATGTTCTCTAGCTTTCAGGTAACAGAACATTTACCTCTTTGGTTAGGTTTATTCCTAGGTATATTATGGTGTTTGGTGCCATTGTATATGAGATCAATTCCTTAATTTCTCTTTATTCTGTCTCTTTGTTAGTGTATGGGAATGCAACTGATTTCTATGCATTGATTTTATATCCTGCAACTTTGGTGAATTCCTGTATGGGTTCTAGCAATTTTGGCGTTGGAGTCTTTTGGGTTTCCCACAGAGATTATCATGTCATCTGTGAAGAATGAAAGTTTGACTTCTTTGCCAATTTGGATGCCTTTTCTTTCTTTTTGTTTGATTGCTTAGGCCAGGACTTCTAGTACTATGTTGAACAACAGTGGTGAAAGTGGACATCCCTGTTGTGTTACTGACCTTAGGGGAATAGTTCTGTTTTTCCTATTGAGAATGATATTTACTGTGGGCTTTTCATATATGGCTTTTAAAATATTGAGGTATGTTCCCTCTATCCCTACACTTTGGAGAGTTTTAAATCAAGAAAGGGTGCTGTATTTTGTCAAATGCTTTTTCTGCATCTATTGAGAGGCTCA
The DNA here is from genome assembly GCA_002007465.1 of Ailurus styani. NCBI lineage: Eukaryota > Metazoa > Chordata > Mammalia > Carnivora > Ailuridae > Ailurus > Ailurus styani. The sequence continues at coordinate 6,919,291 of LNAC01000042.1, forward strand.
TATGGTTCTTGTCCTTTCTTTTATTAATATATCCCATTGATTGATTTGTGGATGTTGAACCACCCTTGTAGCCCAGGAATAAATCTCATTTGGTAGTAGTGAATAATCCTTTTAATGGACTGTTGGATCCTATTGGCTAGTATCTTGGTGAGAATTTTGGCATCCATGTTCATCAGGAACATTGGTCTATAATTCTCCTTTTTGGTGGGTTTTGTCTGGTTTTAGGATCAAAGTAATGGTGTCTACACAGAATGAGTTTGGAAGTTTTCTTTCAGTTTCTATTTTTTGAAACAGCTTCAGAAGACTATGAATTAATTCCTTAAATGTTTGGTAGAATTTCCTTGGGAAGCCATCTGGCTCTGGACTCTTGTTTTTTGGGAGATTTTTGATTACTATTTCAATTTCATTGGTGGTTATGGGTCTGTTCAGGTTTTCTATTTCTTCCTGGTTCAATTTTGGTAGTTCGTATGTTTCTAGGAATGCATCCGTTTCTTCCAGGTTGCCTAATTTGTTCATGTATAGCTGATCACAATATATTTGTATAATTGTTGTATTTCTAATTGTTGTTTTTGATTTCTCCTCTTTCATTCGTGATTTTATTAATTTGGGTCCTTTCTCTTTTCTTTTCGGTAAGTCTGGATAGGGGTTTATCGATCTTATTAATTCTTTCAAAGAACCGGCTCCTAGTTTCATTGATCTGTTCTCCTGTTCTTTTGGTTTCTATTTAATTGGTTTCTGCTCTAATCTTTATTATTTCTCTTCTGTTGCTGGGTTTAGCCTTTATTTGCTGTGCTTTTTTCCACCTCCTTTAGGTATAAGGTTAGCTTGTATATTTGAGCCTTTTCTTGTTCTTGAGAAAGAACAAGATATAGCCTGTATTGCTATATACTGCCTTCCTAGGACCATCTTTACTGCATCCCAAAGGTTCTGAACTTCTGTATTTTCATTTTCATTTGCTTCCATGAATTTTTAAAATTTTTCTTTAATTTCCTGGTTGACCCATTTATTCTTTAGTAGGATGCTCTTTAACCTCCATGTACTTGTGTTCCTTCCAAATTTTCTCTTGTAATTGAGTTCAAGTTTTAAAGCATCATGGTCTGAGACTATGCAGGGAATAATCCCAGTCTTTTGGTACCAGTTGAGACCTGATTTGTGACCCAGTATGCAGTCTATTCTGGAGAATGTTCCATGTGCACTCAAGAAGAATGTGTATTCTTTTGTTTTAGGATGGAATGTTCTGAATATATCTGTGAAGTCTATCTGGTCCAGTGTGTCATTCAAAGCCCTTGTTTCCTTGCTGATCTGCTTAGATGATCTGTCCATTGCTGTGAGTGGAGTGTTAAAGTCCCCTACTACTATTGTATTATTATCAATGTGTTTCTTTAATTTTGTTATTTGTTGGCTTATATAATTGGCTGCTTCCAAGTTAGGGGCATAAATATTTACAATTGTTAGATCTTCTTGTTGGATAGGCCCTTTATTTATAATGTAGTGTCCCTCTTCATTTCTTAGTACGGTCTTTGGTTTAAAATCTAATTTGTCTAATATAAGGATTGCTATCCTAGCTTTCTTTTGATGTCCATTAGCATGATAAATGGTTCTCTCCCCACTCACTTTCAATCTTTGGGTCTAAAATGAGTCTCTTGTAGACAGCATATTGATGGGTCTTTGTTTGTTTGTTTGTTTTAATCCAATCTGATATCCCTTGTCTTTCAATTGGAGCTTTTAGTTCATTTCCATCCAGAGGAATTATTGAAAGATATAAATTTGGTGCCATTGTATTATCTCTAAAGTCACTGTTTCTGAAGTTTGTCTCTGTTCCTTTCTGATCTTTGTTACTTTTGTGTACTCTCTTCACTCAAAGGATCCCCTTTAATATTTCTTGCAGGGCTGGTTTACTGATTACACATTCTTTTACTTTCTGTTTGTCCTGGAAGCTCTTTATCTTGCCTTCCATTCTGAATGACAGCCTTGCTGGATAAAGTATTCTTGGCTGCATATTTTTCTCATTTAGCACCTTAAATATATCATGCTTGTCCTTTCTGGCCTGCCAGCTCTCTGTGGACAGGTCTGTTGCCCGCCTTATAAGGACCCTTTATCTCAAGCTGCTTTCTTTATCTCTGAAATTTTCAAGCTTCACTATTATATGGGTGTTGACCTATTTTTATTGATTTTGATGGGGGTTTTCTGTGCCTCCTGGACTTGAATGCTTGTTTCCTTCCTCAGATTAGGGAAATTCTCAGCTGTAATTTGTTCAAATAAACCTGCCCCCCTTTTCCTCATCTGGCACCCCTATTATTCAAATACTATTGAGCTTTATGGTGTCATTGACTTCTTAAAGTCTCCCCTCATGATCCAGTAGTTGTTTTTCTCCTTTTCTCAGCTTTATTACTTACTTACTAGACAAACAAACAAACAACAAACAAAAACAAAACAAAACAAAAAACCCCATCATTTTGTCTTCTAAATCACTGACCCTCTCTTCTGCCTCATTTACCCAGAAGTTAGAGCCTCCATTTTTTACTGCATCTCAGTAATAGCATTTTTAATTTTGGCCTGATTAGATTTTAGTTCTTTTATTTAGTTCTTTAGTTTTATTTATTTCTTTTATTTCTGTAGTAAGGGATTCTATAGTGTCGTTTATGCTTTTTCTCAAGGCCAGCTAGTATCTTTATAATTGTTTTGAATTCTAGTTTCAACATCTTACTTATATCTATATTGATTAAGTCTTGGTAGAATACTACCTCTGGTTCTTTCTTTTGCTGTGAATTTCTCCTTCTAGTCATTTTGTCCAGACAAGAAAGAGGAAAGAAAAGGAAAAAAAGAAAAAAAAAAAAGCAACAATAATATCAACAACAACATCTTCAGGGAGTGATTCTGTTGCATGTTGTGTATACTCTGATGTGTTTTGATTGCTCTTTCCCACTGGTCCTTCCTCTGCATGGTTACTCCTTGCTTGCAGTGGAGAGTGTTCCTTTAAGTAGGTATGCTTTGATTTGTTTGTGAAGTTAAGCTGGAAGCTGATGTTTTGCAGCTTTAATTAGTAGACTTGGTTTATGGGGGAGGGGGGCAGTTGTGTTGGTTTTCTGAGGGAGAGGCCATCTGTGCTCATTCACAGACTTGCTCTTCTAAAGATGCTCCTGCCAGGTCAGAGGGGTGGGGTTTAGTGTAGGGGACTCCAGTCTCCATGAGAGGCGCTGTTTTTCTCTCTGGAGTCTGACTGTGCTGGTGGGTAGGAGGAGGGAGGGATGGTGCAAGAGGTAGAATACGGTGTCACCTCACCCTCTTGCCTCCGGGGAGGAGGACTCCCAGAAGCTCCTGCTCAGCTGTCCATCTTATAAAAGCAAACAATCTCCTGTGACCTGGGCCCTGGTCAGTTCCCTGCCCTAGCCTGTCTGTGTCTAGGCTGTATTTTAACTCTGCCCAGTGGCTGGGATTCAAAACTCCAAGTTTTAAAGGCCTTGGTAATGTGGATGCCCTCTCAGTGGGGAGGCCTAGGGTGTGCCCAGCACCAGTCCATTCCTTAAAAGCCGTTGTGCAGTGGACACTCAGAGGCTAGAGTTTATTGTAATGCTCAGTGAAAAGCTAGAGCCAGGTTATCAGCCATCTGCACTGGACTCAATCTCCTACTCCTCTTTGTCCCAGAAAAGCCATTGCAGAGGCTTGACTCTATTGTGGCAGATAGCAAAAAGCAGTGGTCAGGTTATCCACAATCTGTTCCAGTCTGCACTTGGTCTGTCAGTCCCAGCAAAAGGGTTGATTGGCACACACACAGAGGTTTAAGCCTATTGTGGTTCACACCAAAAAGTTAAGAGGTTTTCTACCCTCTGTGTGCCCCTCTGATGCTGCTGCTGAACTCTACTCAATGGCTACTAGCTATCCCCTTGTCTCTGGAGAGGACAAATATGCTCCTCCAAATGCCCTCGAGGAAGGGGAGCAATCTCTCCCTGAGCAACCCAGGGACCCACTTGTCATGACTTATTGTGAGGTTACAGACCACTGCAATCTGTCCAACTTTACCCCTCTTCCTGACTTTGCTCCTCCAACTGGGTTTCCCACTCTTCTCGCTGCACAGCTTCCCAATCCCCCAGTACAGGACTCTGAAACTTGCCTCTGCCAAATTCTCTGGCTCCAACTCTGCAGGTTGTTTCCATACTCCTCTGATCCTTTTCCTAGTTGTTCAAAGTAGTTGAAGGTTGATCTGGTTGTATTCAAAGGACAAGGCAAGTTCAGGGTCCCTCTACTACTCTGCCATCTTGGAACTCTCCCCCCACCTCAGTGCCAAGGTAGTCTTAATGAAAAATCTAAATTACAAATCAATATCTTTAAGGTTCTTCTGCTCTTGTCTTCATGTAACAGACTTCCAAAATACGGCTACACTTCTGCTCCTCGCCAAAATTTCAGTCCTGCCGAAGCTATTGTAACTCATTGTTACATTAGCCTTAAGATATCTAAAACCAGACATTTTGAGACTCCCTTTCTTTCAGAAACAGCTTTCTTTCTGGCCTTCCCTTAATTCCGTTGTTATTCTTCCTGTCATGCAGGTTTGGTATCTCAGGGGCATCTGCATCTGTCCTCTCCTGCCAAGTCTTTATTCAGTAGTTTTCTAAATCCTGTTGGTTTTTCATCACATTCCCACTGTGGCTACTTTAGATTCTTTTTCACTGTTCTTAGCAATTATCTAGTACTTATGCCTGTGTTAAATACTTTTGGAGAGACAAAGTTGATTTTGACACAGATCCTGTAGTCAGAACTCTTAAAAATGATAATAGCTAAAGCTATACTACTTACTATGTGCCAGGCATTGTTCTGAACAATTTATATATATTGAGTGATTTAATCCTTATTACAACACTTTGAAGCAAGTCCTATGATTTATTTCCATTTTGTAAACAAGGAAACTGAGGCATAGATAGGCAACTGGGATTTGGACTCAGGGAGCCTGGACCCAGAATTTATGGTCTGAACCAGTAAGTTCTGGTGCTTCTAGTAGATAAAATAAGATGTATCTAAAAGTAATGATTATTGGGCACCTGGGTGGCTCAGTGGGTTAAAGCCCCTGCCTTCGGCTCAGGTCATGATCCCAGGGTCCTGGGATCGAGGCCCACATCGGGCTCTCTGCTCAGCAGGGAGCCTGCTTCCTCCTCTCTCTGCCTGCCTCTCTGCCTACTTGTAATCTCTCTCTCTGTGTCAAATGAATAAATAAAATCTTTAAAAAAAAAAAAAGTAATGATTATTAAAGAGACCTAGATAAACTATTATAGGATTTCAGATAGGAGGAACCTATTGGTAGAAGGGCTAGGTAAAATTAATAGATTTTTAGATATTTTTGTCTCCAGCTTTTTATTTCCCATATCTATCCTACTGTCAGGGTCATTTCCTAAAATCTGTAGTGATTTCCCTCATTGATCATTAAAGTCTAGACTTCTTATCTAGAGACACAACACTCTCTAACATGCTAGTGCTTTCTTATTTCTCTAATCTTCTGTCTCATTACTCTTTTACTTAAAGTTTGTTCCAGAAAAAGAAACTATTATTTTTTAAATAATTTTAAAATTTATACTTTTCTTCCTCTGAGTTTTTTATGTCATTGAGTATCTGACTGGGCTGCCTTCTACAACCCCATCCCTCCAATCTTTTTTTGTATTATTTAAATTCAATGTAAACACCCAGAGTATATCTCCTTTTTGGTAAAATCTTAGACTATCACAGTCTGAAATGATCTCCAATGTCCTCCATTTAAATATTCTAGTCATCTAGTACTGATTAATTCATACCATTTTCAGACTTATTCTCACCACTATCATGTTGCTCAGTAGCCATTTAAAAACGGGAAGAATTTATAAGGCGCTCTGGCTTGCGGTAAAATCTGACAGTAGTCTTGGCTATAAATTATATCTCTAGAGACTTAAGTGAAACATTTGAACTATATTCCATGGCCTATTAGTTAATAGTTCTCTGTAGAAGTTCTCTCAATCTAGACTCATAACTGGAATTTTGTTTCTGCTTGTTGATCCATTGGTTGTGATGTGGAAATGTTGGGGTTTGGAGTCAATGACCAAGAAAGAATACTTGAGATGTCTTTGGTGCATAAAGATGGTTTTATTAAAGCATAGGGACAGGGCCCATGGACAGAAAGATTGCCCTGGTATTGTGAGGAACAATTAATTATAGACTGTGGACCTGGGGGAGGTAAAGATCAGGTAAGCTTCCTGATTTTCATATGCTAAAGAAGACTCCCTGGATCCTGGAGACCAAGCTGCTGTCAAGCTAAGGTTGTTTTTTGCTCTAGCAAAGCATTAACGTTAAGACAGTTGGGAGTTCCTGGAGGAAGGTCATATTCTGCTTGCCTCAAGTATTCGTCAGTGGGCTGCAGGTTATAAGGAACTTTAATTTTATCTACACTTCTGCCTTTGTTTTCCACATCAGTTAGAATGCTGTATATGAATCCTAGTTATTCGTCAGCAGGGAAAGTGGTCAGATAGTCTGCTACTGAAATTGTTGCTGGTAGTTTTGAGTCCATGAGATAATCTCCAACTCCAGACCCTAAAGATGCCCATAAAGTCGGGTTCTTCTTTTCCTCTGGCACTCCTCTTCCCTGAACTATTTTGGTAATATATTCTAATTGATTCAGAATCTTTTTCTCTTCTTCCTTGGACAATACTCCCCTTAAATTTCCCTGGTGGTATCTATTACTACTAGTATTGATAATCTGAGTTAATAGCATTTAACTTACTAAATGCCTGATACTATTTTACATATTATATATTCTTTTGTTTTGTTTTACTATAGATCAAATGTTCTTTTTTTTAGTTAAAAAATTTTTTTATTGTGTTATGTTATTCACCATAAAGTACTTCATTAGTTTTTGATGTGGTGGTCCATGATTTTTTGCGTATAACATCAAGTGCTCCATGAAATCCATTCTCTCCTTAATACCCATCACCAAGCTCACCCATCTTCCCACCCCTCTCCTTTCTGAAACCCTCCATTTGTTTCCTGGCATCCATAGTCTCTCATGGTTCACTTCCCCCTCCGATTTCCCCCACTTCATTTTTCCCTTCCTTCTCTTAATGTCCTCCATGCTAGTCCTTATGTTCCACAAATAAGTGAAACCATATGATAATTGACTTTCTCTGTTTGACTTATTTCACTTAGCATAATCTCCTCCAGTCCCATCCCTGTTGATGCAAAATTGGGTATTCATCCTACATATTATGTATACTTATAATTGCCACTTTAATATTTTGAGTAAATTATTATTATTCTCATTGTACAGATGAGGAAATTAAAGCTTGAAGAGAACACACAATTTAATTTGCCCAAGTTCTTATAGTAACTAGGTAAGCCAGGATTTAAACCCAGGTTGTCTGAGTCAAGAGCCCAAGCTCTTAACTGTATTTTATTCACTCCCCTCAAAGCAGTATTCCCAGTGGTTGACGGGCTTGCTTTATTTAAGTCCCCATAGCCTTAGCCAAATCCCCAGCCCCACTGCACCTGTGCAAATAGAGCAGGAGTAGTTTTGAGTCCAATTTGACCTCCACTCTCCATCCATTTCTTTAAAACCTTGATGGTCTATAGAGATGGCTTTAATACTGGATTTTATTTTGTAGCCTTACAAATGGGTTTCTTAGGCATCCTCAATTTAATTACATCACATACTGCTGTGTGTTTTTGATTCTCAGTTTGGACCCAGAGTAGTTCTATTAATCCTTTGAATCATGTCTAGTCAATGAATATTCCTTTAACCTTTGGCCTAACAGCCCAGTAGTCAAGGTAAAAATCTACTCTGACCTCACTTCTGAAGGAATGATTTTATTTATTTATTTATTTATTTATTTATTTATTTATTTATTTATTTATTTATTATGTTCAGTTAACCACTGTATAGTACATCATTAGTTTTTCTTTCTTTTTTTTTTTCTTTCCCCAGGAGTACAGGTCTGTGAATCATCAAGCTTACATATTTCACAGCACTCACCATAGCACGAACTCTCCCAATGCCCATAACCCAGCCACCCTATCCCTGCCCTCCCACCCCTCAGTAACCCTCAGTTTGTTTCCTGAGATTAAGAGTCTCTTATGGTTTGCCTCTTTCCCAATCCCATCTTGTTTCATTTTTTTCCCTCCCTTCCCCCACGACCCCCCACCCTGCCATCATTAGTTTTTGATATAGTGTTCAATGATTCATTAGTTGCATATCATACCCAGTGCTCGTCACAACATGTGCCCTCCTTAATTCCCTTCACCCAGTTATCCCATCCTCCAGCCCCTCCCCTGTGAAACCCTCAGTTTGTTTCCTGGGGTCCATAGTCTCTCATGGTTCATCTCCCTCTCTGATTTCTCCCCCTTCTGTTTTCCCTCCCTTCCCCTATGGTCCTCCATGCTATTGCTTATGCTCCACATATGAGTGAAACCATATGATAATTGTCTTTCTCTGCTTGACTTATTTTCCTTAACATAATACCCTCCAGTTCCATCCATGTCAATGCAAATGGTGGGTATTCATCCTTTCTGATGGCTGAATAATATTCCACTGTATATATGTACTACATCTTCTTTATCCATTCATCTGTTGAAGGGCATCTTGGCTCCTTCCACAGTTTGGCTATTGTGGACATTGCTGTTATGAACATTGAGGTGCACGTGCCCCTCTCTTCACTACGTCTGTATCTTTTAAAGGAATTATTTTAATAAAAGGCACAACTGTCTTTCACAGTTAGATGTAAAATCTTGGAAAAGTGTAATCTAAATAACTTGGCCACCTTGATTCTTGCCTCTGCCTGTCAACACCCCAGTAATAAAACAAAATAAATAAACCACTCCCTGTTGACCTCCAGAAACATCAAAGAATATTGTAGATCTTTGTGGTAGTTTTCCCTAGAGTTGGCCCAAGGGTTTTATGATAGATCAAACAGAACACACCCTTACCCCTCTTTCTTGTTCTTTCAGACTGCTGAAGCCCATGCTCAGTGACCCTTGTTATCACGTGGAACCTTTTCTTGTTAGCACATTCTGAATGTGTTCTCTACAGGAGAATAGCTCTTGGAATTTTCATGAATAAAATTATCTGCCATGTTTACTGGGATATAGGAAGTTTAGGTGCTATGGGATTCAAACTTAGGCCTTAGAACTCAGGAAATGTGGCCAAAAGATGTAACATTTCAGCTGAGACTTGTAGGAAGAGGAAGAATAATTTTCCAGGTAAAACAAAGAGTAGGAGGCAGGGGGTAAAAGGGAGAAGAAATGTATTGTTTGGAAAAGTCCTCTCTCCACTCAAAACTGTGATATGTAAATCCCAAAAAAGATAATCTGTTTGGACCCCTTTAGCCAAAGGCATTTTCCAGTGGAAGTTTCTCATGGAAAACATTTTCTTTTAAAAGCTTTGGGCAAGAGGAAATGGTAAGGAATAGTCTAAGCAGTATACTTCTAGAGTTCCTATCCTACTTAAAAATGTATGCATCATACAGAGTAAAAATGACCTGAATCTTATGTTCTCATATCACTTTCAATTGGATACATTATTGTTAGTACTATTCAGCTCATTGTTGCTGTATATCCAGTTGGTATAGTCCAGTTTTTGTTCATTTTGTTTTGGTTTGTTTTGATTTTACTTTCCTTTCTCCTTTCTGTTACTTAACTTTGGTCCACTCAGTCATCCATTTGGACTTCTACCAGAGAAGGAGAAAGAAATGAATCAGTTTTACTTTTTAGGTAACTGCTTTCTTAAATGTTTTGATGAGAAAGTTGGTGAAAAATATTGGATTGCTGCACAATGAGAGGCTTTTCAAGTCTCTGGATTTTATTAATAACAACTCTCTTTGTTGCCAGAGGTATTTAGTATTCTGTATCTTATTGTTACATTACTAAAAAGTGTCATTTAAAGTTCTTTCCTGTTAAACATCTCTGAGGATTAGGGAGTACCAAACAGAACTTCTTAACCAGTTAATTTTTCTTTTTGAATTCTGTTTTTTTGGAATTTAGATTCAGAAAGAAGGCAGATAAGACCTTGAGTTCTTTGATAAAGGCACTGGTATTGTAAATTATTTCTACATCCTTTCACCTTCTTAAAAATTTTTGTGTTAATATTGAAAGTTGAAACACTGTTGTGTTATGGAGGCATTGCACATTTACTCAGTTATTCCAGGTGGTGGACTGGAGGTGAGGGACATAGTTCTGAAACACTCAGCTTGAGGGATAGGTTTCCTTTGTGCAAAAGAAGTTAACCTGGTACCAAAATGAAGCAAGTCCTATTCATTTTCTTCTTTCTTTATGAGGAGTTCTGGTGTGCTGACACTTAAATATGATTTAATAGAGTAGAATGTGGTCTTTGGCTAGGGGTGGGGAACATACACACCAAAAATTGGTAAAGGACTTTGGTCCATGTGTTTACTTTAAATACTTAAGGAAGAATGAGAGAATGAGAAGCCAAAGCTAGTCAGAATATAACTTACATAGTATTCAGAATGTTACATCAAATTAAACTATGATGGAAGAAACTCTTTTATCTTTCCTCCATTTTATTTGTTCTTTTCTTACCTCTATACTTCAAATCAGGAAAAGAAAAATTACCATGATGTGTTTAACTTGATAGTGGATCTAATCAAATGGCTCCAAAGGATCTAAATAAAAATATATCCAAATTGAGAGAAGAGGATGTAGCAATGCTCAGAATTTCAGTGGAGAGGAAAGTGCTAAATAAACAGTCAAAACAGGAGGTTTTCCTGTATGTATTTGTATTTATATGAAATTTTTATTTCTCTGGACCTAAACCTGTAGGGATTTGAAATTAGGACATACTAATTATAAAAACATTCCCTAATTAATTGGTATTCTCCAATATTTTTCTTGATCAAATTAAGTTGGTTATACATACGCATGTACAGGTATATACAGATAGATGCAAACATGTATGTATATAGCCAGTTTTTCTTATATTTAGTATTAAAATTTATTTTTAGAGTAAATTTAACTAGCATGTTACTGTTTCTTGAATGAAAATAACTTTTAAAATAATAAAACAGTATTATATTTAGTCCCAAACATCTCAGAATATGGAAGAAAATTTATTCCTTTCAGTCTACCCATTCAGATCCAATTCCTTTTAAGAATACCTGTCATTTAGAGATGACATGCTATCTTTTTAGGACCATGTTTCTCCTGAAAAAATAAACAGTAACTTTTCTACTAAAAAATACCTTTCTGAATTTCTAAAACATTTTTAAAAATTCCAAAGGTATCAAATATCGACAGAAGATTGAAAATGGAGTCTTTGAATTTCCCATTGGGAAGTACATTTCTTCAGAAAAATATTTTCCTTAATATTTTTTTCTTTCTGAAAATCTACTCTTTTCTTTCTCTAAGGGTTAAGCAAATCAGTTTATGTAAAATGACACTTGAACCATTTACCAAGTCTCAAACGAAACTTTCCTCTTGAGACTTGAAAAGTTTCATTTACACTAAGGAAATAAGTCTTCTTCTCTCTCTCTGTCTGTCTTTCTGTGGGGGGTGGTGAGGTGTTTCCTGACTTGGATCATTATGGTAAATTTAGGAATTATAAGTACATTTATATGTATTTGTTTACCTGTGTGCATGCATACACACACACATACACATGCATGCGTGCGCATATACACTTGAAGTTTACCAAGATAGTTTGTACTACTACATGCTTTGGTATAAGCTTAGTGCACTTAAGGAGGAAGGACATTACCTTTGTGATTATAGTCAGGCAGTACTACTGAGATAATGTGACTTCTAGAATACAGAACCTGTGCTCTAAGAATATCATGGACATAATTACATCTCAAAGTGTTTTGAGAGGAGTGGTCATAATCAAGGGATTCACTTAAATTCTCCTAATACAGAGAAGCTGTGAATGAAATTGAAGCAAATTTTAAATTCTATTGTAGGATCATTATTAATGTAAAGGTAAAGATGGCTTTCTGGGAAACCTAAAGTTTTAGACTATCTGACTTTTAAGAAATAAGCCTAGTATTTTACATATATTTTAATATAGAGTAACTCAATTTTTTAGGAGGTATTGGGAAACCATCCTGATAACTGCCCACATTCAGCATCAGTAAAGTCCTTAAAGATAAATAGTATATTAATTCTGTGTTGTGTTTTTTATTATAAAGATTAATTTTCAAATATATATTTGTTTTATACCTTTCAACCATCTGTAGTCACTTCAAATGTCTAAGTCCATTTCTACTTTTCCTTATTGGTTTGTTGCTAGGTAAGTGATAAAACTGGTTGTCATTTTTAATAGCCACATGAGGTCATGTCTGTTTCCATGCCAACAGATCCTCTTGGGAGACTATTTTCAGTAAAAGCCCGGAGGTGGTGACTCCTTTGCAGCTCCAGTGTTGCCAGCGCCTGGTTGAACTTTGTAAACAGTGCCTGCTAGTGGTTTACAAATATGCAACTGACTCAAGAGGATCACTCTCAGGCATTGGTACTGATTGGGGTAATTCCAGGTACTTGTTTACATTTCTACACCCTGTGAGTTTTATATTAAAGTAATGCCACAGAGCAGTTTGGAATTGAAAGCCTCTTTTTATTTATGTAGCTAAAGAAAAAGCTAAAGACCAAAAATTCATACATGCTCTTATCTACAAAAGACTTTTAATTTGCACATCTTTACCTTTAAAGGATGAAACAAGGACAGCAACCATAAACCCAAAGGTGACAGAAATAACCTACTTGGAAATGAGATTATTTGGCTTATAAAATTTTGCTTTCAAATGCCCAGTAAAAACATCTAAAAATGGTCATAAACTTGACTTTTTTCACTAATAGGGAGATTTCAAATTTATCCTTCAGCCTGATAAGTTGAGAAGATGCCTTTAGTTTAATCTTTACTCCCTTCATCAGGACACACATCTATGGGAGGTGAATTCTGTTAAGTTCCTTTTAAAAATTGGATTTTAATAAATACTGTCATTAAAATAGTTAGTTTAATAAATCATGAAAAATAATATTGTTTTTAAGCTGCGAAAAATACACAGATTGAAAAAATAGTACATTTTAGCATTTCTCTGTATAATCCATAGTGCCCATTAGAATTAAAGATGAACATGTGACTTTATTTTTAATATGTTTAAGTTAAAGTACTAATCCAGATAGAAGAGAATAAACTGTGACTTTGAAAAACTAAGTGATAGTCAAATGATGATAGCATTCAATTGACTATTGAATGCGCAATGAGGAAAAAGAACCATCATAGCTGGGATTGTCTTTTGAAACACCTAGAAACTGATCTGCTTATTAAAGTGAGATCTAGAAAATATTTAATAAAGCTAACTTTCTACAAAATTGACCTGCAACAGCAGAATGGCTTGGAGTATATTTCACAAAGAGTGTTGAAAGATACGCTTTTAATCTTTGTTTGTCTTGTATTCTGACATTATACTGTTGTCATACCTTTAACCTATTTTAACTCTTCCCCGAGGTAAAACTAGCCATTAATATTTGAAATATGTAAATATCAAAACTATATTCTACAGTCTAATGGTTTGAAGAAAATTATTGAAATAAAACGTACATTATTTTCATTAATATTTTCATATGATCTAAAAGAATGATGGTCATCATTACAATATATAAATGAAGTGGCTTCACTTTAAGGAGTGATACTCTGGGAACATGATCAGGAAAATCTTAAGTTCCAGTCTAGAAAGGATGGTTTCAAAGTCTTCAGTGTCACTCTTGCAATTATAGATTTTATAACACATTTTCTGTTGAGGGCTCTTGTAACTTTTATGGGTGGGCAAAATAGAATGAGGTCACTCTGGAGGAAGAAGTTACACCTTACAAATGCATCAGGCCTTTTTATTTTCTTCCCCTTCTGGTGGTCAGAAGAGATATTCCTACTCTGGAATCTTGAGTTCTGGACTTCTGTTAAATACTCAGTATAACCCCAATATGATGATTATAAGTATTCTGGATGAAGAGGAATTAATAAGACACACCTTTATTCCTGCCCAAGTTCAGAACCATTTGAGAGAAAGAAATGTAGGAATCAGACAGACGATCATCAGAATGTAGCTTCATTACTGAGTAAAGCCTCACTGAGGGACAATGGTGTAGATTTGAGCAAGTAAGGATGCCTCTTTTCTGCAGATAGGCTGATCCAACAAGAGAAAGGGACTGAGCCAGGCATACCCACTTCCTTCTTTTAAACCTGAAAATCAGATAACTCACTTCTGGTAAAAGGCCAGAAATTTGGTGGAAATTCTTCTACTTGGAAACACAAGGAGGAGAGAGAAATAAATACGTCTTCCTAATACCTAGCTATTAAAACCAAGTCGATGTCACATTAATTTAAAAACATGTGAAAACTGGCCATATTTTCTTTCCCTTGTCAATTAGGAACCTATAGCTTTTTACTTTACATGTAGAAATCACTTAATTTGATATTTATTAATAGATAAATTTCATTTATGAAGTATACCTAGTAAAGTATAAATTAATATTTATAAATTAATTTTTATGCCTAATATAAATAATATATGATGTATACCTAAATATTTTATGAGGAGATATATATTTAGGTAATTTATCTGTAAAATTTAAAGAGAAGAAAATAGAGATAACATCATTCAGGTTTATGGACCATATTTATCTTGATGAAAGAGCTGCATGTTCTTTTGAAAGAGGCTTTAAATGCCACCCATTCCATGGAACAAAGCAGAGTAGCCTTGAATCTTTAAGTCTTAGAAAAATAACAACTTAATAGGCACACCAAGTGGAAAGCCATTTCTCAGAGGTAGACTCATAACTAAGTGATAAATGATATATAGCCTGGTGGTGGGTATTAAGGAGGACATATATTGCATGGAGCACTGGATGTGGTGCATAAACAGTGAATCTTGGATCACTGAAAAAAATAAAATTAAGTTGTTAAAAAAAGAACTGATATATAAACTCAGATGGATCTATCTATCTATCTATCTATCTATCTATCTATCTATCTATAAAACCAGGAAACTAGAGCTCTTGGGACCAGCTCAAATACTTTACTGTAACTACACTTACTTGGGAAGCTTTGAGATCTCCAAATACTTTGTATCATCAACATCTCTGTGTTTCTATATTTCATGTACTAAACTTCCACGTAAGCTCATTTCATAAGGGGTTTCATGGTTAAAAACATTTTGAAAAACCACTGAGTTCAAACTTCTGCCTTTGGTAACAGAGCACTAGGTTTTTGGACAAATCCTCCCTTTAATGACAACTAGAAAAGCTAAACAAAATACCAAAACCTTGCTTGAAGACATTGGAGAGTTAATCAGGTATTTCGTGAGTGCTTGTTAGTACTGAGTAACACTTTTGATAGATTCATGGGCCTAATGGAAAAAGTAGGAGATCAAATCCTGCCAAAGATGGAGATTTTGGTGAACATCCTAGATTCCTAGGAGTAACAGTGTTCCCAAGGTTTTGCAAGGCAAAGGTTAACAGAATTACAAGGAAAAATAGACAAATCTACAACCATAGATGGAAATTTTGAGGTATATATATAGATACTTATATTTTTTTCTACATTTGTATGTATATGTATATTTCAACATATATACGTATTTTTTTAAATTAAAGATATAGACCATTTTAACAATGTAACTAACAGACCTAACTATCATATATAGAAGTCAATCCAATAATCTCAGAATATAAAACACCAAGCACACCAGGAACTTTTACAAAAGTCAATCATATAGTACAAAAATAAAACATATTTCAACAAATTTCAGAAGACTTAAATCATACAGAGGTTTTTCTTTTCTGACCCCATGCCATTAAGCTAGAAAACAAAGGCAAAAATTAAAATCAAAATATCCATACTTTGGGAGGATAAAAAAATACACTTTTAATTACCTCACAAATCAAAGAAATCATGATGGACATAAGAAAGTATTTTGAACTAGATGACAACACAAATATTACAAACAAAAAATTGTAGTATGTAGACAAATTATTATAGGCATATTTGTAGACTTACATGAACATATTACAGAAAAGGAAAGGCAAAAATTAAATGACATCAACAACCATTTTGAAAAGTGACAAAATGACATTAAAATAAACCCAAAGAATGTAGATAAAGGGAATAAAAAATGACAGCAGAAATTAATAATATAATGAAACAAACAGCATAAAGAAGATCAACATGGCCAAAATATGTTTTTGAAAGGACTAATAAAATTGATAAACAACTGGTGAGACTGGTGAAGAATATGAAAGGGCATAGTTAACATCAAGAACAAAGATAGAGGCATCACTACAGATCCTACAGGCATTGAAAATTTTATAAGAAAATATGAACAACTTCATGCTGATAAATTTGGTAATTTAGATGAGCAAATTCCTGGGAAAACACATAGTACCAACAATGACAAAATTTCTTGTTAGAAAGTCCTACAAAGAAGATAGTAAATAGTCTTAACTATTGAAGAAACTGAATCAGTAATTAAAAACCCTCCACAAAGATTCACAGGTATTCACTATTCCAATTCTATTAAACCCATCCAGAGAACAGAAAAAGAAAGGACCATTCTGCACCTTGTTTAATGAAGCTCCCATATCGCTGATTCTAAAATCTAACCAAAACATTATGTCAAAGTATAGTGAAAGTTCAGTGTTACTCCTGAACATAGATGCAAAAGTCTTAAATAAAATACCAGCAAAATGAACTCAAGAACTTTTAATTGGATAGTGTATCATGACCAACTTCTGTTTATTGCATCAATTTAAGGGTGCAAGGACATTAAAAAAAAATCAATGTGATTTTAATAGAATAAAAGATCATTTTAAAAGATACAGATAAATCACTTGATAGAATTCAGTATATATTCATATTTTTAAAAAAATGTTTAGCAAACTAGAAACAAAAGGGACATCCCGTAATCTAATGAAGAATAACTATACAAAACCTATAACAAACATACCTAATGATGAAATGTTGAAGGCTTTCCTTCTGAGATGAGGAACAAGATAAGAATGCCTATTATTACTGCTTCTATTTAACATTGTAGTAGAGGTCCTAGCTGGTTCAATAAGGCAAGCAAAAAAATAAAAGGCACTAAACTGAAACTCTTTACTAATGGATATGATTGTGTTCATAGAATTCTAAATAAATCTACAGATAAATTATTAAGTAAATTTAGCAAGTTTAATGAAATCAAAGTCAAGATAAGAAAATCAATTGTAATTTTTCCTGTATCAGCAGTAAACAGGAAGAATATGAAATTTTAGGTATGATATCATTTTCAGTTGCATCAAAGAATAATTAATACTTAGTAATAAATGTAACAAAATTGTATAAGATTTTTATTTAGCAAAACGTAAAAAATGGGAAGATACACCTTATTCATCATTGGATCAATATCATCAAATGTCAGCTCTTAAATAGTTCTGAACATCTGTAAATTCAATGTAATCATCATATAAATCTAAACAAATTTTTTGGGGGAGGCACAGTCTTTGACTAAAGCTTGTTTTAGCATTTATACACAAAAACAAAGGGCCAAAAATAGATAAGACACTTTTGAAATAGAAAAATAAAATGGTAGGGTTTATTAACCATAGTGTACGAGGACTTCCAATAAGTTAAAGTAACTTAAGACAGTGTAATATTGTCAAAAGGATAGACCATAAAACCATTCAGAAAAGTCATGGGTAGACCCATGAGACTTAATTTATGAGAAAAGGAGGTACATTTGATTTATGACAGGTGAGAAAAAGAAATTTGTTTTAAAAAATGGTGCTGAGACAATTGGGTATCTAAATATAAAAAAAAAAGAACGAGATTTTACCCACACCATATGCAAAAAAAATTTTGACTACACAAATGTGAAAGGCAAAGATTACAGAAGATAATGCAGGGCAATATTTTCATGACCTTGAGGTATGCAAATATTATAAAAAATAGGGCCAAAAAGTGCAGATCATAAATGAAAAGATGAATTTTACTATATTAAAATCAAGAATATATGTTCATTAGAAGACCCATTAAGAAGTTGAAAAAGCAAGCCAGTGAATGGGAGAAGGCATTTGCAATCCATACAACCTATATAAGATTCTTAAATCGTATAAGAACTCCTGCAAACTTCTAAGAAAAAAAAACTGAACACTCTATGAAAAAATGGGGATAATATTTGGAAGAAAGGAGGGTGCTATAATGCAGGGCTCTGGGGTATTAGGAATATTGTTAATTAACCTGGGTAGCAGTTATACAAGTAATCACTTTATAATATTCATTAAGCTGGACATTTATGTTTTATGCACTTTCAAATGTGGACTATACTTTTACAATTGAGTTTAATACATGGTACCATTATGGCCCCAGGCTATGATAGCTTGAAACATCTATTTCAGAACAAGAATTGTCTTGCCTTGTGAGGCTGATTTTTGTAACACATAAATAATATTTCACCCTTGTGCACTATTTTATTGACTCTATACTCTGTGAGCCAGGCATGGGAGAAACTACTGGGCTCTTTTCACAGATGAGAAAACTGAAAACTGAGGCCCAAAGAAGTTAAATGACTTCTCCAAATCCACATTGCTAGCTATGGCAGAGGTGGGACTTGAAACTATAGCTTCCCCCAACCCCTAGCCCAAATCGAAGTTAAAACAGTGGAACAATCCACACTCACTAGGATGGCTATTGTCCCCCAAATGCAAAATAGTAAGTGTCAGTAAAGATATGGAGAAGTTGGAATCCTCATGCCCTGCTTTCACTATCTCAGAATGTGAAATGATGTGGCTGCTATGGAAAAGTTTGGTAGTTCCTTGAAAAGTTAAGTATAGAGCTGCCGTATGACCCAGCAATTTCACTCCTGGGTATATACCCAAAAGAACTGAAAACAAGGACTCAATAGATACTTGTGCAACAGTGTTTATAGCAACATTATTCACAATAGCCAAAAGGTGGAAACAACTCAGGTGTCTACCAACAGATGAATGGATAAACTCAATGTGATATAGACATACAATGCAATAGTGTACAGTCTATATAAAAGAATAAAATTCTGACACAAGCTACAACATGGATGAACCTTGAAAGCAGGCTAATTAAATAAGCCAGACACAAAAGGACAAATATAGTATATGATTCCACTATATATGAGGTAGCTAGAGTAGACAAATTCATAGAGACAGAAAATAGAATAGAGCTTACTGGGAATGGGGAGGAAAAAATGGGGATTTAGTGTTCAATGGGCAAGGAGTTTCTGTTTGGGACGAAAAAGTTCTGAACTAGGTTGTGGTGATGGTTACACAGCATTGTAAATGTACTTAGTGCACCAAATTGTACACCTAAAAATGATAAAACTAGTAAGTTTCATTACATATATATGTGTGTATATATATACATATGTGTGTGTGTGTGTGTGTGTGTATATATATATATATTATATATATATATATATATAATTCCACAGTAGAAAAAAATTTAAAACACAGGATAAATATTATGATGAACTTTATTTACTTTTGTTCCCCAAACCAGGAAGCTGAGTTTATTTGGGGGGTATCAGGGGTCCTGATCTTACTCCAGGAAAATATCAGAAGGTGGGTGTAGCTTAAGTTTTCAAGGCTAATTCATTACTGGTCTTGAAATGTTTATGTTCTAGAAATCCTCCATGGTCAGCAATAAGTTGGTACATGACGGACCAATTCTACATCAGTAGGAATTGGACAAATGCATGTCTTATGTCTATGTGATGGATATGCGACGTTGTGTACACCAGCCTCAGTGAGGAGGAGTGAGGGTACATGTGTGAAGCAAATAGGGTAGTCTGAGGTATTTCTCCTTGGTACTTACAAGTTAGCTATTTTTGTAAGAAAGAGTAAGATAGAATAAAGGTAAAGCTGTAAACTTTTCACATTTTTTGGTGCTTTAACACCAACTTTAGATATATATATATAGGCTATAAATGTACTTCCCAAAGATATTCTTCTTGCTAAAAACAATCAAATTGTATTACTTAATTTCATTGCAAAGAACATTTCAAAAATAATTTTTGATGTTCAGCTAGTGTGGGACCTCCCAAGAGATATTAATGGAGATAATAATCCATTCTGTTTCCCTGTAATGCTTTAAAATATCCCACAGTACTTGCTTTAGGGAAATAAAATGTTTCCTCCAATGTGACTCCATATGCTTTTTTTCTAGTTCATACTGAACTTTTTTTTTCTTACAAAAGTTTCATTTTAGCTTTTTCTGCTTCTTTTAAAAGGTTTAGGTTTGTGGATGTATAATCTTTTTCTATTTTCTAGGTTATTTTATACTTTGTAGTTTTGAAAAAAGGAGTATAATTATTGTAACCATTAGTTTTAAAACTGAGATTCATACAGAGAAATGACAATATAGTATAGTTGCTAGGAGCACTGATTCTGGAGTTGGCACACATGGGTTTGAGTCCAAGCTCTGCCATTTACTAGCTATGTAACTGTGGGCAGAACATTTGACCCCTGATGCTTCAGTGTGTTCATCTGTAAAATGAAGCATACAATAATATCTGCTGTATAGAATTGTTATGAGAAGTAAATAAGTTAATATTTGTAAAGAAATTAGAATCATGCTGAGCACATAGAAAACACTAAGAATTACATAGTGTTAAATAAAATAGTATAGGTTAGCTGTAACCCTAGATTTTATGCTTTTATTTTTCCTCTGTGGACTGGAGATCTTTTACTCAAAAGGATATGTCAATGTTATCGTAATGTCAGTAGTAACATATTGCTTGGAAATTCTTTAAAAGGAAGTTGGTAGAAGTTATTGTTTACTCTGATAATTATCAATATAATCAGAATGCATTTCCAATAGAAGGTAGAATAACTTTCAACTAATAAAAAGTAGTGGGTTTTCATCAAACCCTTATTTTCTTTTGCACCTTTGCCTTAGATAGGAAGGGAGCCTTTTCGTGACAGAAGATATCAGATTAATCATCATGACTCCACTAGCTCTTGACATAATAATTAATCCATATAAATTACCCAAGTGATATTAAGAAAATAATTTATATAATCTGTGATGTGAGAAATCAGTTGTTTCATTATTCATCACCCATTATGCCATTTTGATTTAATTTGGTTTGTTGTGTATTATTTTACTGCTCTATTAACTTAATGATTTGAGCAATTATTTATAGTTTGTGATACTAGGTAATAGATTTAGAAGATATTATTAGATGATTCATGGTAAAATGATGCTTATGGATGTTATGGAGAATTCTTCCATTTTAATCTGAATGCCGTAGGCAGCTTGATCATAATGAATTCATATTCTTCTACAGAATTCATATAACACAACTATAAATGTAACTTTCCAGATTTTAGAATGGAAGATTCATGTATTCTGAAATACATTTGTCTGCAAGGATTGCATGTAACCTGTAATCATGATTGTTTTTGGTGTTCTGTTATCTTAAGAACCATGTGATCTTGGAATATAAATTTTATAATTATGAATTTTAGTCTTTAACTTTTTCTCTCAGATTACCTATAGTCATAATACATTGATGAAATATTATCAAATTATAATTAATGATTCCAACATCCTTGAAACAAACAATTATTGGTAATGTGGCTAGCCAAATCCTCATATCACATGTTTTTAAGAAATATTTGACTGTTTTCACATATTATTTATAGAGATTAATGATGAGTTTCAAATTAAATTGAGCCGTGGAAATAGTTTCCTAGCATGTGAGTATAATGGCTCTTTATGGGATGTCTTGGGATACGAAGATCATATGTTGCATCTATATTCAGCTCTTTAGGTGAGGCGTTTATGACCATCTTCCACCTTCCCACCTGAACCTGGGAGAGAACATTTTTTTAATGTAGAATGCATTGTTATGGTATTGTTTCTCATGTAGCATATATAAATTATTATCTACAGAATGCTTTAGTGAGAGATGTTAATATTAATTTGTTTGTAAAGTATAATTTTTTAACTGTCATTTTTAGGTATTTATTACCAGGAAGTACACAATTCTTCATGAGAACACCAACCTACACCTTGAAATACAGTTCACCTGGAATGACTCGCTCCAATGTTTTGTTTACATCCCGATATGGCCATTTGTGAAACAAAAGGAAGATTGCCATGGATTATGCATAATAGCAATTCATTTTTTCTCTCCAATTTAAACATGCAAAGAAAGTGACCATTAAGTGCTGTTTTATGTATATATGACATATATGTGTGAAAATATATACACGTGCACTCAAATAACATATATATTTATTATAATATATGAAAGAAGAATTAGCAGAAAACTGGATATAAGACTTAACCTTTCTGGAAATGTAATAAACCATGTTAAATTGTTTACACAAATATGTGAATGTCTAGAATTTGCTAGGTTTATAATTAATACCTTCCTACTAGAAATGTTATTTTTGCTGCAGATATATAAAACAGAATGATCTTGAAGATCCCACTTCAGTGTTAAATTATTTTCTAGATAATACTTCTTTTGACTTGAAAAAGCATTAATAGTATGATACCTTATTAATTCTCTTATATATAGTAGCCATTTAAAATGAAAAACAAAGCTAGAAGCCTGGTGTTGCTCGATGATAGGATTAAATATAAAACGGGTTTACCATTACTACAGCACACTACAGAGTACTATAAAAGTCTCAACCTGATTTCCCCAATATTTTTATTCCTCTATGTGGAAATTTAGCTACTTGTGATAATGTACATTTTTAGTAAGGCTTTAGTAAGATCATACAGTGATCTAAAATGGAAGACAATCCAGTGGGTTAAAAGTAAACAAAACGTAAACTAACTTATTTTCTACTTTTCATTGGGAGTCACATAAAGGAACAGAAAATGATGCTAATAACAAAATCTTTCCACCTGATTTTTGTATCTCATACCACTCACTTTTATTTGGAAATTATATCTCCAGTGGGTACATTTGGTCAAATACAATTTCTTCTGTTCTTCAGAAGTAGAAGAGTTGACATTTCAAACTCATTTTGGTGTTATAGGATAATGTGTCACACTAACTTTATAAGTCTCTTAATGGTGAGACCAACTTCCATTGCAAAGTCTAATATAGAGTTTCACATTGCAGCATAGAAAATAATCTAGTTGTTGGAAATAGAAGATTCTGATTACTAGATATTATTAGTCATGGATGTACCCTTAAGAATTTTCTAAAATCAAAATAGAGGATGAAGTTTTCTTTGTGTCTGAAGTTATTATGCATACATTTCATAGCAGTTTATTTCCTTTTCTTGCTTATAGTTTCAAAAACAATGAGTGAGTTTTCAGTTTTCCATAAAAAATATAAATAGCATTATCATTGACATGGTAATACTTAGAAATTACAATATTCATCTTTTAGAAGTTTGTTTAAACTTCTCCCAACAGTCTTATTTTTCTCACAGATACTAATTATTGGCAAAATTTAGGAGTGTTTTACCTTTTACTATCCTAGAAAACTACTTCCAGTAAATCAAGAAATGGCCCCCAAACAGGAGAACTGAGAGAAACAAACTGTCTTAGTTTAATTCGCGAAAAGGATAATTGGCAACCTAAAGTTGTAAGTTCAATATATTTTGCTTTTCAAGCCATATTCTGAGGCTGTGATAGACTAAAATAGGTTTTTCCTTAAATTATCACTACTTGATTCTTTATGATTACCTAACATCCATATTCCAGTAGATACTTTTCCTTGCTAAATGCATCCTAAAGAAGAATTTGTTATTGTCTTTGGGGAAAAAGAGGAGAAGGATGTTAGGATAAAGGAAATTAACAGTGTAACTTGGAGTGTTTGTGACTCCATTTTGTGAATTCTTAAATATATTACAGATTTCTTAGAATAAATAATGCAGAAATTGGGATATTGCAAAATCATTGTAAGAGTGATAAGCAAGTAGGTCTTTTCATGAAGTATTTTTAATTTTTCTTTTAAATTCATGATTTGTCCATGAATAAAACATAATTTTCAAGTATCTGGTATATGGTATCTATCCAGTTTGTTGGTTACTTGCATTAATTTAAGTCAAAATGGTTATTTAGTATGCTAGAGTGGGTGCTTTGGGACTTCTGTCTTTAGTGATAAAATAGTGAAATTTTTATTTAAAACAAAAAAGAAGAATGTTCAACATGGGATGAACCCTCTCCCTTAGAAAACACACACACACACACACACACACACACACACACACACACACACAATTTAAGAATCTTTGAAAAATAAGTTTAAATGTGTGAAACTACCCAACCAATTAATGAACAAATTTCATTTCTCTAGCTACTTAGATCTGGGATTTTTTTTTGAGCACTAGAATTTTCTTACTCACATTTGCTTATTTATACTGATCTAGTTTGATGTGATAACGTTCTGAATAAAAGCCATGTGCTCATTATTTATATATATTACCTGGTATGCTGTGGACTATGGTTGCTATAGTGCTTATTCCCTAATGAGAAACTAAGAAGAGAAGATTCAGTAGTAAACCATGAAAATCTCTAGAGGCCATAGAAATGTTTTAGAGGTATAAAATATTCCTTAGTTTTTATTATAAATTTTTTATTCATAAGGTGAAAACATATCAATATAAGTGATAGTACGGGTCTGATTTTCTCTCTCTTCCAGGAGAGAAAGTAACTTTATTTGAAAAACTTCAGAAGTTATTCAATATTACCAGGAGTTTTTAATAGGGATTTGGTTTACTTAAGATGAAAGTGTCTTTTCATTCTGTTATTTAAAAAAAAGAAAAAACACATCCCTACTCATTCTGTAAACCTAAGATTGGAATGCTTTCCAGAACTGTGTATGATTGCGATGATTTCCAGAATTGAATAAAAAGCAACCTTTATTTTAAATCTCATCAATGAACATGGTATGAGATGGCAGATTTGTTTTCACTTTAATTATCCAGCATTGTAATTAGTTGCCATTTGCTTTATGTAATCTGTTGAAGGAACTATTATGATTCATATTATGTTTATTTTTACTAGCAGCAAATTTTATTTTACTAACATTTCATTTACCTTGCATGTATAAAAATGAAGCTATAACAGGATCAAATGTGGAAATAACCTCTGGTAGATGCAAAGATTTATACAGATTTTTTTCATGTGTCTAAATTAGGTCTAAATATACAGAATTTGCCTACTAATTCCTCCTCCCTAAAACTAAAATGAACCAAACTCAGACAAACAAACAAAAAACCCAACATTTTTTCATGTAATATTTACAAACAACTAGATGATAGAGGCTTCTTGACATCAAGGACTTTGTTCTAATTCTCTTCTTAATTTGGAAAGCATATGACTACAGAATTTTGTTATCTAATGTGAAATTTCACATTTTAATATAAATTAATCCAAATGCTTTCATCTTTAGCATATCAAAGCCATTATACATAAAAATTCTTTTTAAATCCAAACATACACATATCTGACCTTTTTAAGATATACCAAAAAAATTGATAGTTGCATAAACTATTATTTCTAGGTTTCTGCAAAGCAGTGATTCATTCTGAAATGTGTTTTCTTTAAAAAATAATAGCAAATACCTCGAGAAGAGTGACAGAAAATACCTTCCTTTTCTGTTCTGTAATGCTAATTTACATTTTGAGTTTTTGTTTACTGGTTCTAAGAGTTAAGCAATAAAAAGTGTAACTTCAGTTAGTTGTGTTGCTGTAATCTAATGATTTTTGAAAATTGGCCTTTATCTTTAAGTTGAGAAATTTATGTTTTCAAGTTCTGAATTAAATATTTTGAGTTAATATTATTTATAAATAAATAAAACATTTGGAAATATATTCATGATCAAAATTTTATTCCTTATGCTGCTTTTTCTTTCTTCCTTTTTTCCTTCCTTCACCTCCTCTTCTTCTTTCTTTAACTTTTGAAGTTTTGACCTTTGATGGACAAAGTCCAGAAAGGATAAATCCTGCCTTTTAAATATTTGTTTTCCTTGCATTTTATGGTGGTGTATTTTTACCTCAGCAAAAATTAAACTTAGATAAAATGTGTTATAGATCAAGTTCAGTCTGTCTGCTGAGACTTTTAAGATTCCAGTTTCTATATCTAAACATTAATTGTCTAGACTATTTGAACTAAGATACATGGCTACAAATAATAGTCTTGCAACCCAAAAGTAGTATATCAAAACTTATGGCACTCTTTGAGATTGCTGCCCTTTTTGGTGATTTTTCACCTTGTCCTAAGTGGGTATGTGGTATATTGAAGAAAAACTATTCAGGTAACATATTTTGTACTAACTAGGCTGTATTATCTAAGAAGGGCTACATAAAACTTTTATTTTATCCCCACCAATAACTTGAAAACTATTGGTAAAGTCATTGCTCAACAGACTAATATTTTTTCAATTAGTAAGAAGATTTACCTTGCAAAAGTAATCAGATAATGCTGATATTTTTCTTTCAAAGGTTAACAATGGCAGTTCTTGGTCCTGACCTGGTTGGTTCGTATAATTACTACTGTACATGCTACAATATCGACTATTAATAGAGTTGTGGAAGATTCTGGGTTTCAAGATTAGCTTGAAAGCAATACATTTGCTACCATGAATCATGACTCAAATTATCCTCATGTGTTTACTACCTGTATAGGAATGCAAATGTTGTTACAGAAAATATGCTTGAAATGTCAACACAATGTGCAATTAATATTGCATTGTCATGCTTCAGCATGTGATATCTGTATGGTGAAGTTATTTCAATTACTATAATAAAAAATGTTAACATAAGAAAGCAACAACATGTCATCATATGGTTATTTCTGTCTTACACACACAGACACAAAAATACACACACTTTTTAGTAGTAGAGGAGACTGGCTCTAATTAAGCTTTCAGGTGATGAAATATGTTTTCACAGTAATTTTCTTCTGCTGTACAGACAACAATAGCACTATGGGGATAACTTCTACTGCTATTAAAGTCAGGTCGAGTAAACAAAATTGGTGTCAATTTTTCTCCTAGTTAGCTGAAAGGTAGATCCTTTTAGAATTTAGAAATGACAATTTTATATCTCTCTAGTATCACTGATTATAACAACAGTATTATTAATCTGAATAGAATTATGTCAGCATCTTAGTTATGACTTTTATTTATCCTAGGAATGTATGGTTTTATCATCATTAAAACATCATACTAAGCCTCAATAAGAATATCCTAGTCTCATTGCTATTCATACCACTGTTCTTTAAGAAGTTTATATAGAAATAAGTGAGAATATTCTTCCTTTAAAGAAAGTACTTTGATTAAAAATCTTGTCATGCAGTAATAACATTAATGCCATGTATGATTTAGTTTTGGGAACTGACAACCACATGGTATAAATAATGACTTTTAAAAATAGAATTTTTAAATTTGTCATTATTTTTATAAGGTTAAAATATTCTATGAATCTCTTTATAGATTTTGGATACTAGCCCTTTGTCTGATATGTCATTTGCAAATATCTTCTCCCATTCAGTCAGTTGTCTTTTGGTTTTGTTGACTGTTTCCTTTGCTGTGCAAAAGCTTTTAATCTTGATGAAGTCCCAGTAGTTCATTTTTGCCCTTGCTTCCCTTGCCTTTGGTGATGTTCCTAGGAAGAAGTTGCTGCGGTTGAGGTCGAAGAGGTGGTGGTAGGGAGAGAAAAATAATGAAACAAGATGGGATGGGGAAGGAGACAAACCATAAGAGACTCCTAATCTCACAAAACAACCTGAGGGTTACTGGGGGGTGGGAGGGTAGGGATAGGGTGGATGGATTATGGACATTGGGGAGGGTTTGTGCTTTGGTAAATGCTGTGAAAGATATAAGCCGGATGATTCACAGACCTGTACCCCTGGGGCAAAGAATAAAAAAAATAAATTAAAAAAATTTAAAAAAATTCTATGAATGCTTTAATTTTTTGACTTTTTTTTTTTTTCAGTGACAGATAAGGACGAAACCAATGTGGGTAGTTTGGTATCTCCCTATTTTATAGAATAATTTGTAAGATATATATATATATATATATATATATATACACATATATGTATATATTTCATTCAATTAAATGACTGGAAATCTTTTTACATTATAAAATAAATCATCCTGAAATAATTTCAAGTGTAGAAAACATCACATAGTGCTTTAAATCAAAATTAACACTTAGCTTGTTTGCAGAGAGGAAGATAGTAGATCTTTAAATTAATTTGAAGAGAGTTATCACTTAATAATTATTCATGTATGTATAGAACATGGTGACAACAATGTCTAGCCCCATGATCAGGTAGATTTGTAAAACATTAGGTGTAAAAATTGTAATGTGTTTCTCTCTTTTCAGGACCTCTCTGAGTCTCTAGTATTCTTCAGCAAGAGACTAGAATGTATATCAGTTTCTAAACTAATTTCACTATGGTACCTTCAATTGAAATGCATCTCCCAGGACTAATCTTCTATTAACCAAACTTTGGAAAACAACAAACTAAACCAATTCATTTATTAATAAAGTAATCAAGGTATTTATTTAATCATTTATCAAATATACATTGGTGGTATAATTATGAATACTGGCAAATATAGTGCAAGAATTTACTTGTACTGAGAATTTGGCCATTTCCAGGGAAATATTTGAACCAGGGCATCAAGAGGGCTGGTTTGACCTAGGAATAATAGTCCTAGATAAATTGCCTTAATGGCAAAAATGAGCTATATTAGACATTTGCAACATAATGGTGATATGCAAAGTGATATAATATGCTTTAGATTGTGGTCAGAATGAGGTCCAAGCTCTTATGAAAAGATATTAATGATTTATTGGGTCTAATATGATAAGAGTTTATCTTTAATAAGAATCTATTGTTACCCATCAGCAGATAAAGGCTTTGTATAACACATAGTATATCTAAAAGCACTTAGCATTTGAAAGTATCTTCTTATAAAAACAAAAAGTCCTGTTGGTTTACAACAAATTTCCTTCAAGGCTAGAATTTATTAAAAGTTCGTTGTATTGTTTATGAGAGACAAAATTTATTGAGAAGATCTTTTTCCCCATGTCTAGGTTTTCCTTAAGCAATATGTTAGACACTTTGGAAACTTTAAGAAGTTTCATCTCACTCAGTCCTGTTTTGTCCCTTGTGAAATGTTGTCCAATTAATCTCTCTCTTAAAAATGTAGTACATATATGACTATTCAGTGTATCTACAGAGTTATATACTGAATGGTACTATAATGGCCTAAACTAAACTATTGTATATAGTTATCAAAAATGTTGACATTTTGACTTAAAAAGTAGTGTCTTAGTTATTGTGCAGAAATGACACCATTTTTATATCTTTATAACAAGCCAGCCTTCAATATTTAATACAGTAATAAAAACAGAGTAAGAAAAAGCAAATTCCTGGGGAGGGTATGTACTATGGTGAGGATTGTGAATTGTGTAAGACTGATGAATCAAAGACCTATACCCGTGAAACAAATAATATGTTATATGTTAATTTTTTAAAAAAGGAAAAAAAAAAGAAAAAGCAAATTTCAAATCCTGTCCTAGGAACAGTTGCAAGCAGACATAAACACTTTAAGTACTAAATTAACACTGTTGTGACAAAAACTTGCAAGAATAATTCAAAACTATATAAATTTAGCCAAGCTCTGTTCTGTTATAGATAGGCTGTTGCTAGTGTTAGAATAAATAACTTTAAAAAGGTCAAGGAACATAATAAAATTCATTTTTAAGCTTGCAGTATTCTGTTAGCAGTAAAAATGTATCTGCATGTTTGTAATATATTTGACTTAAGGAAAAATGTATGACATAGTGTATATGAAAAATCTAGAGTATGTAAACCTTAATACAATCTAAGAAAATACCATTCAGCATATTACTTCATTTTCATTAAAATGATGAAAATGTGAATTCAGAAAATCACTTAGTCCTCAGGCTAAAAATAGGTAGATCATCAAAACCTAATATCATTTTAGCTCAAATTGGTATTTATTCAGTAAATGTTCTATATCATAATGTGAAAAGTACAAAGGAAAACTCAAATTTGGGGAAGAAACTGAAGGGATTTTTAAAATAAGCAACTTCAGCTAATTCCATTATGTTTTTGATTCTTCTCAAACAGAAGTAATAGGCTTGTCATAAAACATTTAGTACAAATAAGGAATAAGTAGGTTCCTCAGAAATTAGCTTAATTTTGTATTTTAGCCTCAGGTTTTCTCAACCAAAGATTACTTATAATTTGCTTTTGAATTCATTTCTTCTGACCATTTCTAAGTTTCTCCATTTCATCTCATTCAGTTCCACTTTGCCCATGTGAAGCATTGCCATATTGCTCTCATTTTAAGAATAATAATCATTGTCCACTTGGTTGTTTTAACTAAAACATTGAGTTCTTAAGTGTATGGAAAGAGTAAAGGCAAATCCCACTTCTGCATTATGATTTACACTTTTGGATCTTTATATATATATATTAGTATATATATATTTTTAATTTTATTTATTTATTTACCAATTTGACTCACAGTCCTAGTGCCCTATTTCTCTGGGAAGCAGGTGAATTGTTACTTCTTTAAAGTTCTGTGGCTGCTCAGAATCTCCTGAGATCATATGTCCTGGAAAACCATGAGAAGCCCACTTCTAGACCTGAAATGTTCTAATATTGGTCTCGCTTCTCCCTGTACCTGCTAGAAATTTCCACAGCAGTTTCCAGATCTGACCTGGGTTAGTAATTATTAAATGGGGATTATAAATTTCTTTTTTTAAAAAAGATTTTATTTATTTGACACAGAGAGAGATCAGATCACAAGTAGGCAGAGAGGCAGGCAGAGAGAGAGGAGGAAGCAGGCTCCCTGCTGAGCAGAGAGCCCAATGCAGGCCTCAATCCCAGGACCCTGAGATCATGACCTGAGCCAAAGGCAGAGGCTTTAACCCACTGAGCCACCCAGGTGCCCTGGATTATAGATTTCTAAAAGACTTCATAGCATCATAACACCTTGCCAAGTAACTGCAAGGCTTTGGGGAAATGAAATGAAGCTCCTCAGAAAGACTGGAGTCTCTACTATTTTTCTTAGTTTACTACTTAGTTACTTATTACTAAGTTACTACTAAGTACTTAGTTACTACTTACTACTTAGTTACTACTTTATTATTTACTTCTCTTATGCAATAGAAAATACTGTGGAATAGGAAGCAGATATGAGCAGGTATGAGTTACAACCCTGGTTCTGTTGTGAACTACCTGGGTGGGAGAGTTTTTATTTCCTAAAAATAATAGCAACTTTGTCTACAGGAGAGTTTTGTTGTGAGGAAAAAAGGAAGCACTAATTTCTATAGCAAAGTATTGTAATTTCCTCATTGTATATAAAAAATGTCTCACCAATGATCCAAAGACCCCACTTGTGATTCTCAATCTGGTGGGATATCATTGGGCTTCCGGTTCTGCAAGAATGGGACTAAGGAACCTTGTTACCGGATGATAATCATCTTTATTCATTCAATAAAAACCTTTTGTGGACCCAGTAAATTCACTCTCAAAATCACAAAGTAAATTATTTACACAGCCCAGAATTTTAGACAAAACAAAACCAAAACTCCTAGATTTTGTTAGTCCCAATAAAGTAAGATGAGAATGGAAAGCGTGACCTCTGATGCCAGATGACCTGGGTTTCAATGACTCTGGGCCTCAGTTTCTGATGGTAAAGTAGGGGTTTCTCCACATTGTTGAAGGGAATTAATTGGGATATCCCATGTAGAGTTGTGAGCCTGTCACAGGCCTCCCAATAAATATTTGTTGTTATTATTTTTATTTCCACCTGACTTTCTCTACTGTCTCCAGAGAAACACAATTCTTTGATGTATTTTAGGCTTAAGGGCTCCTAAAGCCAGTCTGGTATTCTGGACCATGCTTCAGGTTCTCTCATCACACATTTTCTAGCCTTGCTCTCTACCTTGTTCTTCCTCATAGCATGTCAGTTTTGGACAAGGGGACAATGTAGTTGTTCAATTCTTAAAAGTTCTCCTAACCATTGGATCTCTGAGTAAACAGTGAGTTGAAGGGTGAGTTGAACAATCTGTAAAGAATAGTCATATTTCTTCTTAGGAAATGGTAGGTATAAACATTGTAGAATTACCACACACATGCCTCTTCTGAAACAAAGTGTAGAGAAAAATCATAATAAATGAAAGATTTTTACTGACTACTCCTGGTTTTGTTCAACAGGGTGGATGAGTGTTAGCACCACAAACAACAATAGGCTTCCTACCTGCCAAACACCGCTGAACTGAGCTCTGGGATATGAAGAGTTCACATTCTGTGTGGGGAGGTACATAATCACTCACTACTAGATAATATGAGGGGTCTGTGGAGTATAGCAGAAATTATGAGTATGCTGTTTGGGGGCCCTGGGGCCAGTGTTGCAAGAGAGCATTTGAGCTGGGTCTTAGTGTGTGAGCAGGATTTCAACATATGGGATTAAAAAGGGGGGTGCTGCCAAACACAGGGGATGTCGGGGTGAGAGGGCCTACCTCATTCAGGGAACAGAGAAACAGAGAAACTCAGCATGCCTAGACATGGGTTGGGGTGTTGATGGAAGGAGAGAGGTGGATTGGGTCCAAATCACAACATCCTTAGATACCACTCTGCATTTTACGCTTTACACAGTGGAATCAATGATCATTTTTTTTTACATTAAGTAATGAGGATTTGGGGTCTGCATGTCACGGGGTTGCCTATGTTGGCCTTGTGGAGAGGGAGGAAGACAGGCCTTGGGGGCAGGGAAGTAGGACACTGTGACTGGAGTGCAGGCAAGTTAGGAAAAGGGGCTGAACTTCGGTGGGATGGCCATAATCCAGATTTAAGACATTTCTGAGGAATACCCTTAAGACTTTTTGATCTATTTTGTATGAGGAATGAAGAATGAAGAAGAGAGCAATCAAGGAATTATCTAAATGTGTTTCCATTGTTGTGAAAAAGATTTACTTAGTGTAAAAAATGATTGTGTGTTTAATATGCAGGCTGAAGTTGTTCCTTTCAACCTGCTTACCTTGGCGATGGCATGTAATTTCATTTTGACAAACATGTACTGAGTATCAGCTCTGTGTGAGGGACTATACTAAATACCAGAGAAACAAATTATTATTAATAAGATAACATCCTCACTTTCCATGAACTCAAATTCTAGTACAGGAAAAATTCATCTAAACTATTATAATGAAATGTAATAAGGATAAATAACAGAGTTATATGTAAGGAATTGCATAAAACATTCCACTGCTGGTAGCACAGAGCACTTCTATGCAATGTGAAGGCCTAGCTCTGGCTCCCAGATGGAGGGGCCCTTACAGGCATCGGGTATAATAAGTAATGCAGAAAGCAGAACTGATGTTGAGTATTATAGACTATCGAGAGGCAAGAAACAGCTCAAGATAAACTTTTTCTTTAGAAAGGACTCCTGGGCTTTCTACAGTTTTATCTTTAATCCAGATGATGAGAGGTATGTAGTATGGTAGTGAAGAGGATTCAGGAGATGAAGGGCAGGATTGGAATCTCAGCCCCATCCCTTCCTACTGGTTTGCTCTTGAGTAAGTTCCTTTATACCCTGCTTCTCATTTTCCTTATCTGTAAAATGGGGATAATAGTGATAGTAGCCACAGGGTGGTTATAAAGATTGATTTGTGCACTTCTAAAGGCATCAGTGAGATGAAATCTTTTTTTCATTTTTTTATGATAAACAACCTTCAAAGTAACAGTACCAGAAGTCAGGTTTTTATTTTTATTTTTTTTATTTTTTTATTTTTTTTTTAAAGATTTTTATTTATTCATTTGACACAGAGAGAGAGAGATCACAAGTAGGCAGAGAGGCAGGCAGAGAGAGAGGAGAGAGGAGGAAGCAGGCTCCCTGCTGAGCAGAGAGCCTGATGTGGGCCTCGATCCCAGGACCCTGGGATCATGACCTGAGCCGAAGGCAGCGGCTTTAACCCACTGAGCCACCCAGGCGCCCAGGTTTTTATTTTATTAAATAAATACCTTACTGATTTGATGCAGTTTTTATTTTTATTTATTTTTATTTTTATTTTTTCAGATTCTTTATTTATTTTTATTTATTTTTATTTTTTATTCTTTGCCCCAGGGGTACAGGACTGTGAATCATCAGGCTTACATATTTCATAGCGCTCACCAAAGCACAAACCCTCCCCAATGTCCATAACCCATCCACCCTATCCCTACCCTCCCACCCCCCAGTAACCCTCAGTTTGTTCTGTGAGATTAGGAGTCTCTTATGGTTTGTCTCCTTCCCCAAAAGTTATCTTTATATTAGATGATTTCACAATAGATCCCAATGATATGTTGTATTTAAAACTGATTCTCAGGTGCCTGGGTGGCACAGTGGGTTAAAGCCTCTGCCTTCGGCTCAGGTCATGATCTCAGGGTCCTGGGATCAAGGCCCACATCGGGCTCTCTGCTCAGCAGGGAGCCTGCTTCCTCCCCTCTCTCTGCCTGCTTCTCAGCCTACTTGTGATCTCTCTCTGTCAAATAAATAAATAAAGTCTTTAAAAAAAGTAAAAATAAAACTGATTCTCATATACCTTCAATTTAATGACTTGTAACATTGAAAATTGCACTCCCATTGATTGTTCTTTGTAGTGTGATAACTCTTTCTCTCTATGTTACTGATATGATGATCTTCCTGTCCTGTCAATAATACTAGAAACAATCTTACATCACTAGATATATTTCCATTCTGAGGTTTTAATGATAAAGAGACGAGTCTTGCTGCTTTAACGATTATATCTTCTTTATCATCTTTTCATCTAAAATATGCTTCCATTATTGGTTTTCTTCATGAAGAAATACATGGAAAGATTAATTTAAACGGCACTATTTTTGCCCTCGATGTCTGGTACTGTTTATCAATTGCTCAGCTGTGCTGTCACAGTTAGTGACATTGTTGGAACCATTTAATGGAACTATCGCTCAATTAGTCTCTTTCCATTATTTATATGTAATCATTAATTAATTAATATTAAATTATTTTCAATAAAATAATAACCTTGAGGTACGACATCTTCAAGTGGGTCCAGGGGGCAGGCAAAACTGGCATAATAATCAATCAAACCTTCCCTTGCTCATCCCCCCCACACAGTGAGCTGGGCCTCATACAGTCGCAGGCTGCTAGGCCGTGTGTGATGAGCTCATTTCCGTGCCTTTGACATACGAGAGCAGCAGAAAACTCTGATACTCCAGAAGTTCTGTTTTCCTGTCTTGTAGAGAGGACACCCTGTTCTGAGGTTTAAACACACTCACAGAGGTTTCTTGAGTTTATTTCTCTAAATGTACGAGTAAGCCTTCCAAGGGAAAGGAAGACTGAAAAATCTGAGTCTTGCTTCCCAAAGGTGAGTGTAACCCAGGGAGCACACAAAGGCCTTGGCTTATGGAACATCATTTTCAAGGTCTTTGTCAAACAAACTTCGGCTTGCATCTTTTATGCCTTCATTTATGCCATTGAACATCCACTTTATTAAGTCTCATATTAAAAATACAAAAGCATATAAAACACGCTCTCGCTTTGGTTGAGTGTGGCATTTTGATAAATTAAAAATTTCCCAAAGGTTACCCAGCTCTGTTTGACTGTTGTAGAGATCTGTTTAAAAATATGATTGGAGTTCTTCTCTGAAAAGACTCTTGATTTGGAGGAAAGGATATGATGAAATAGTCATTGTAAATAGTTTCTATTCTGACCACAAAGTGCTACATGTCATTGGATTTCTAAGTGGATCAAAGAGGGGGAAAGATGCCCTTTTGTTTCAAGATACCACACTAAATTTGGTAGTATCTTCACTTACACAATGGTTAACATTGTAATAACTTCAAAGAAGTCCTTTATCCAGTATTCACATTCATTGCAATTAGGAAAATCTCCTAATTCGATATCAATTGTCATTGATCAAAGGCAAAGGTTTTTTTGGCATGCGCTTTCACATTTTGCCATTTCCTAGTAAATGTTTAACCGTGAGACCCCCCTAAACACACAACACACTCTCACACACACAAAACTCTAATTTATAGTGTTTGCTAGTTTCTGGAGTGTAAACACTCCCGCCATGACAGATTTCCACTTTCAACACTATGTCACTAACCATGCAGCTGAGAAGTTATGAGCAGAGTGAGGTCTCGCAAGGTGATACAGTTGGCTCCAGTAAACCACTGGTTCTGATTCTAAAATTGGTCATCACCCAAGAGTTGTTGTTTTTACTTTAAACATTTTTTTAAAGATTTTATTTATTTATTTGATACAGAGAAAGAGAGATCACAAGTAGGCAGAGAGTCAGGCAGAGAGAGAGGAGGAAGCAGGCTCCCTGCTGAGCAGGGAGCCCGATGTGGGCCTTGATCCCAGGACCCTGAGATCATGACCTGAGCCGAAGGCAGAGGCTTTAACCCACTGAGCCACCCAGGCACCCTACTTTAAACATTTGAACCTTCTGCCTCTACTTGTGTCTAGCCACTAAATTTTCTTTTCAAATGGATTGTGGTTTGTCACTGCAAACACATTAAATCAGTAGAGCACTCACAAGACTGCAATTATTTTTACCTTCTTCCAGTGAATCAGGTTTCCATGCTCACAAAGCATTTCTCATGTAGTTAGTACCCTCCTATTCATTCTCTTTGCTACTTTGTTTATCACAAAAGGAAATTTCCTGTGAGTCCATAAATGAAAACGTTTGAGTGTGTGCTCTAACTGGCTTTTAATTCACATCAATTTAGAAATTAGAATTATTTAAAGTAGTTCTCGCTGTTCTAAGGTTAGCAATTAGCACTTTAATTTGTGCAAATGGCACTGAAAATGCTGTATCAAAACAGACTGTTTCTCTTAAAAAGAAAACCTTAAAAAAAGTTTAAAAAATCAGTGGCAATCAATTTGAACAGTACTACTTTTTCACCAAGAGAGAGCAACCTAAGCACACTTTATAGAAATACATTTTTCTGGTCACTTTACACCGTGAGTGGTGGCCTCGTGTCCGTGTGTTATTTAGGAACTTGCCTTCTGAACTTTGTGGACAAGGAGCAGTGATTAGTAAGGAAAATGGCAGTTGATGATGCATTCTGTAAGGATCATAATTTTATTTTCAGGTTTTTTTTTAATGCACACTATGTTTCTTCTTTATAATTTCTCTCATCATCCATGTGTATGAGTTTCTGAATATTGGCATTTTTCCTGTCAGGAATGGTTTCAACAGGAGCTATTTTCTCCAACCGGTATAATGAAGTTAAGTAAAACTGCAAGAGTTTTAAATGCATGAGTGGTAGATTTTTTATTTTCCCATTGTTTTAACATAATCAAGGCACATAACATCTAACTTTAACACTGGTATGTCAGGAAATTGTCTTTTGGAAGACTTTAGTGTTATAAAATATACTCACTGCCCTGTATGTAAACAACTGACACCTGACCATAAAGCAAAAGTGTGAAGATTTCACCGATAAAGTATGCACTTTCAAAGAATTAATTATGATTAACTTTAAAAGTTTTGCTAGATTTATGGCTTAAAATCTTACCTTAAATATTTTAGGGACACAATTTCCCCTCAAGGTTTTCATACTTCAGTAAAACATGGTATCTTTGTGTTGCAGTAACTAAATATTAAACTTATGTTTCCGTATAACAGCAGGAGTACCTGCAAAACATATCAGTTAAAACTCGATAAGGCCAAATCTTAAAAATGCCAGTGACGAATGATTTATTATACTTATTAAATTCATGTTTCATGGATCTTTAGATACCTGTCAACCTCTGGGGGGTCATTTACCAGGGTGAGGGCAGAAAAAGAAAAAAAAAAAAAGGACAACAAAGTCATGGCTACAAATAAACGTATTAATTCTGTGCTTTAAGGAAAGTCGTTTTCATGTGATTTTAAATTCAGGAAAATTTTTAAAAATTAAAATACATCTAAGGCATTTATTTTTTTAAAGGTTTATTTTTAGAAGTCTTTATAGGAAGAAGCTTGTGGATTTAAAAAATTCCGTGTAAATATTTGCACGGTTTCTGTAGTTTGCTCTCAGGAATATTGACGGGCATAAGTGAGGAATGTCAACGCCACAAGGAG
Source organism: Ailurus styani (assembly GCA_002007465.1). NCBI lineage: Eukaryota > Metazoa > Chordata > Mammalia > Carnivora > Ailuridae > Ailurus > Ailurus styani. Next base: position 6,957,373 of record LNAC01000042.1, read on the forward strand.
GCGTTGCCCTGTGTCTTTGTGCCCTTGAGGTCTGGTGCTGCTCTTGTCCTTTCACACTTAGTTTTTAAAAAACAGTAATTATATCTAAGATCCTGGGTCTAATTCCATACTTGACATGGTTACCTCAGAATGTAATGAATTTTCTATATTCAGTGAGCCACCTTTTTCTTTTTCTTTTTAAAAGATTTTTATTTTATTTATTTGACAGAGAGAGAGAGAGAGAGAGAGCCCAAGGAGGCAGAGCAGCAGGCAGAGGGAGAGAGAGAAGCAGGCTCCCCGTGGAGCAGGGAGCCCAATGTGGGGCTCGATCCCAGGACCCCAGGATCATGACCTGAGGCGAAGGCAGCCACTTAACTGATTGAGCCACCCAGGCACCTCGCCCACCCACTTTTTCTAAAAAAAAAAAAAAATATTTTATCTATATATGTATGATAGCTGCAAAGTAACTATATAACTTAAAAAGTCACAATTTTATAACTATAATTATAATTTAGGAATTATTCTACACATTTAAAAATATTTTACTTCAGAGTTTCTTTACACAGAAAGCTCCCCTAAAGAATTTAAACTATAAATTAGATGAATGAGATCTTGACTTACAAACTTTAAAAAACCCTCGATCAATCAAGCAAGCAAGCAAACAGGCCATATACTAAGCACATACTATGTTTCAGGCACTCTTGTAAGAACTAGATATCCAGTGGTAAAATACCTCTGCCAGTGAAAGAACATTCCACTCAAAGGGCCTGGAGTGGAATAGGATAGTGTGTTGAGGGAACAGAGAAAGGCCAGTGGTGGGCCTGGGATGTGTCAGGGAGGACGGTATAGAAGACGACGGAGAGGAAAGAGCTATTCACACAGGGCTTTCTAGGTCATGGTATGGACCCTGATTTTAAGTTCAGCGGGAAGCCACTGGAAGTTTTAAGCAGAGGAGTAATGTGCGGCTATGCCTTTTAAGAAAGGTATTTCTCACTCCTGTATGGAAAACAGATTGTAGAATGGCAAGAGTGACTATGAGGTCAGTTGAAAAGTTTACTAACATTGTTGAGGTAAGGGGTGACGGTAGTTTTAATTAGGGTGGGAGAGCGAAAACAAAACTGGAGCAATTTGGAATATATTTGGGATGAGGAGCAGATGGAACCTGCTCATGTTGGGAATCAGTAAAGGGAAAGAATCAGGATGTTTTTATACTTTTTTGACTTGAACATCGGAGTGTATGATGGTGCCCTTTATTGACGTGGGGAGGAATATGTTTGTGAGGGCTAGGGAATATGGAATTCAGTTCGGGACATGTTCAATGTGAAATTCCAGCGGAGGTGTTGAGAAGATGGTTGTATATAAAAACAGCTACTATTATCCTGTCTGTTTTTAGATGAGAAAAATGAGGCATAGGGAGGTTAAGCAGCTAGCCCAAGGTCACCAGCTTAGTTTAGTCAGTGGAGCTGGGATCCAAATCCAGAGAACCTGGCTCCAGAGTCTACACTCTGGCCGCTCCTCTGTCATTCTGCCACACAGGGTTAGAGATACTTACAAAGGTGGTATTGGAATGAGCTCACCTTGGAAGAGAAGTTAGATAGAGAGTAGAAAGACACACAGCCATGCCTTTGTAGTCTTCTGTTAGAGGTGGTGAAGGAGAAAAGAAGGGAGACTGGGAATGAGCCGCCACTGGGGTCAAAGGAAAGCCAGGGATATGATGGGTCCTAGGAGTTAAGAGGAAAGATTAGTTCAAGGAGATGAAAGCTCCACAGAAGTGGAGTAAGGTGGGGAGAGAGGTGCATTGGTCAACATGGGGCTGTTTGTGACCATCCCAAGAACAGTTTCAGTGGAGTGAAACTGAAATTAGGTTGAACATACTGTGGGAAACAGAAGCATGGACACAGCATTGAGAAGGTGTCTCATGTTGTTATCTATGTGTGACGTGGGCAGTGACTCGCATTCTGCTCTGAGGCAATAGTGTGGCCACAATGGACTCGAGTCAGATGGACCTGAGGATCCATCCTCAATATCATGCTGTCATCCTGCCATCTTAAGCCTTTTACATAATCTCCCTGAGCCTCTTTTTTATCTATCACTTTTGTTTCAGGCAATTCTTGGAAGAAGTGGTTGTTCACCTCCTTGCTTTTCCTTTTGTAAAATGTTTTCCCATTACCTGAAATCTGTTGAAATCGCTACCTGCCCCTAACATCCTCATTAGTAACTGCCCCGGTCCTTTATGTTAAGGCTGATAGGTCTTTCTAGAGTTGCATGAAAACCTTTTTTGTGATGATTCACATGCTTTTCCTATTAAATGGTGTGCTAATTAAAGCAAGGTCCTCTCTTTGTTTTTGTATCTTGAAACACCTATCCGATTGTGTGGCACAGAGTCCGTATTCCAGAAACCTCGACCACATTGTGTTCCTTCAGTCCGGCTGTGTGAGTTGAGCGGGAAATCCGCACGGACCAGGGTGGGGAGAAGGAGAGTGCCGGTGATGTCTGAGGTGCAGGGAGGCTCGAGGTAGCCTTGCAAACGGTGCCATCCACTTCCAATTTAAAGTCCGAAAGCAGACAGGTGACATGACCCAGAGAGAGGACAGCTGTCAGAACAAAGGATGGAAGGTCCCCCCAGAGAGAACTCAGACCTGTGTGCGGCCTCAGAGAAACGGGGAGCAGCAGCTATCTGCAGCTCGGAGCTCACAAGCAGAACGGAGGTGAACTTGCCGGGACAGACCCTCTGTGATAGAGTTACTCAGTACTTTGAGCTAAGGCGAAGGCTTAATAATAAAGAGTCCCAAAACAAGAATGAATGAAGTGAATAATCTAATTTTAGAATGTTGGAGTTTCAGAAATTCGAGGGTAATTAATATACTTATAAAACCTGATTTTCTTTTGTACCTGGGAGTTAACTATATAGGGACATGAAGTAAAGTAAAACGGTGATTGAACCGGGTTTGTTCATATGTTATTCTCTAAGTATTACAGAATTTTTATTTTTGTTCATAATCCATCCATTTCCTGATTTCTTTTTAAGGGTATCTCTTATTGCTCTCAAATTAAATTGCTTTATGCTGGCTCACCTCTATGAAGATAAAAGAAATCGGGTCAAGCCTAATGAAACTCATAGACTAGGACTTTTGCTATCAGACAATAAGTAGAAATGAGAAAGGAATGTAATCATCCTTCTATTATTTATGGGTTTTTATTATTGTCATTGAATTTCATGGGGACCTATTTTGGGATAAAATCTAAACATATTCATATACACGCACACATATAAACATATAAAAACCTCGAATCTGTCAGTTGGGAAGATAGGGAATGTGTCTTTCTGTCAAGTTCTACTGAGAGGTAGAGGGAGAAAATCATACAAGGCCTGCATAAGTAATAAAGAAAAAATCAAAGTACAAAAATTAAAATTTAAGATCAGGGAAACACAAAAATCTAACAAATCTAACAAATAAAATGCACCTTCATCTAACTCATCCAGGAAGATAGAATCAATATGAGGAAGTTTGAGGTGGAGGGAGGCAGAGAACCAGAAAAAGAAATAGACCTCAGACATTCACATGGAGAGCCACAGAGAGGGGGAGGGAGAATCAGATTTCTTCTCAAACACAGCGATGTTAGGTATGAATGCAAAGTTTCACATGCACACTTTATTTATCTAGATAAGTTGAATAGAAAAAAGAAGAGAAAGCCATAGAAATACACCAAATAAAAGGGATTATGAACTTCCTAAAGGCAAGGGTGGTTTCCCATATCTTTGTGTTCTTAGCTTCTAGCACACCAAAGTAGGTTCTCGGTAAGTGCTTGTTAAAATCTTGAAAAAACAGAAAACAATTTTATCGAGTACCATCTCATAGCCTACAAAGTACCTCACAGCTCTAGTCATGAATAGACTATGTAAACTCTAGTCACTCCTCCAAGGACTAGAAGAAATTAACTGAATGCTGAAGGATTTTCACTTATGTTTCAGCCTGTTGAAGTGGAAACCGATGGAAGGTAGGAGTTGTGACTTGGACTTGTTGAGGTCAGCATTGATAGGTTCTGAAATGGTCAGTATAAATTCATTTCAAAAGACCTTCTGGGAAATTTCTCTCAGGCTGAATGGGATACATAATTGTGATTATCTTGAGAAATGTGGAATGATGCAATATCAGTGTTTCCTAGGACCTGGTAAATTTTTGGTATTTAATTTGGAAAACCAAGTATTACCAAATTCAGTATATAGTGTCTCTTACTACCTACCTTGATTCAACTTTGGAATTCCTCATGAACTTGCCACTTGTACATATTCTCCTTCTTCTTGGTTTTCTTTTGATAAGGCAAGAAACCTATCTGATGTAGCTTATAGCTTCTAGAAAAGAATGAAGTATTCTTGTTATATTGTTCTTAATATATGAGACAAGGGAGAACTTGGTCTGAAGCCTAGCTCCCCAAGGAAGCCCATTTTCCTGCATGTTTGGGTAGGGAAAGGGGTTAGGGTAGCTGCTGTGAATAACCTGTAGTACTAAGATGGAAACTTATCTTGCCTTATTCTGCTTTTTCCAAACTGACAGGTATTATTTTTGTTGCTGTTATGCTGTTGTGCTAGGTAAGCTGTGGTTTATTGTTTTAAGGCGTGTTTAGACCTTATCTGAAGAGAAACCACATATAACTGTAGTGCTTTGGCATGGGGGGGGCGGTTGCTGCTGGGATATTTCACTCAGTACAATCCCTGTGTAGAGGCTGGGGGCTGGGGGCCCCTCCTTCTACTGGGATACTATCACCTGAAGACTCCAGGGCACTGCGTTGGAACTTGGAAGCATCCTGAGCTAATGCAGGGCCAGTGGGAGGGTGTGAATGATTATCTACCGAGGATGATTCAGTATGGGCTGCACGTATAGGCATGATCACCAGGTGGCAAATACACCGCTACGCAGAAGGAGTTCCCGGGTGGTGATGGAAGAACGGCTGGTGGAACTCGAGGTGTAAGTGATGTGCAGTAGTCCTTTGGATGCTCTTAGAATAGACCTCCTAGGGCAATGAGAGGCTTCTCTATGCCTCTCTGGCGCTGCTAAATATGGCTTTTGACCTGACCAAGGCTGGGCCGTTTCTGGGTGCACTGTGTTTTTCCTCCAGGCTCAGGCCTCCCGTCCTGGGCCTCGCTGGCCCTCTCCCACCATCACATTCTCCTCCTTCAGCCCTCTGAATCCTCAGCTCCTCTGGAGTGCCATAACCCGGCTCTTCTTGGTCTTTCTAATGAATTTTTATGGCATAAACTTAATGTCCTGAGTTTCTTCGGTGCTTTTCCTTCTTATTCTTTGCCCAATTCCCCAAACCGTGCTTTTGAGTTAAAACAATTTTTTTTTTTGGCAAAATAGCCTGGTTCTTGCAAGGAAAATCTTGCAAGAACCTTCACACTTTTGTCTCTGCTATCAGTTTCACAAATGTACTTTAAAATTTAAAAACTGAGCATTGACTCTTTTCTTTCTCTTTTCATTCCTGTTATAACAAGGCTGATCTCCCAGAGACAAAGAAGGCATTATTGAGTGATGGGTTCATCAGGATTTTGTGGGGCTTATGGAGCCACCTGTGCAAGGAGAGGGGGCAGCATTAAGGCAAGCCTCTGCTCCCATCATCTGGTGTCATGCAAATATGTGTTTTCCAATAGAGAAAGTGCTCCGCGTCACCAGGCTCCAGCTGCTTTGAGGGGGCTTTCGTGTGTGTGTGTGTGTGATAAGAAGGTAGGTGAAGAGGGCCCACATCAGTGCCCTGAAGGGTTTGTACTAACCACAAGCAGACCCTGCAAAAAAGATAACATGAACATACAGATGGTAAGAACAGTCAACACCGAACTGTAAGCAGCACCACCTAAGTGAAAATGTTTTGTTCCTTTTTCTACACACTCCTGGCTTTGCTCAGACTCTATCAAAGCCAGAAGTCAGTGATGGAGGAGACAAAGGGAGGGGAAAGAGACGGTGCCCAGCTTCTCTTCAGTAGGAGCCTGGTGTAAGATTGGGCCTGCGCTTGTGTTGGGGGAGGGGAGAATGAGATGTGAGATTAAAGTCTTAAATTTAGCAGAGGCTTCTACTACCTCGAAGTGAGTCATAATTACTGACATAAGACTGGTTTTCTGTTGTTGGCGAAAATGGCCGGAAAGCTGTTGGAGCTGCCTGAAATGTCATTAAGGTATGGGAAAGGGGTATCTGACATGTGGAAAGGCAGTGGAAGGAGGAAAAATACAGCTGCTTCCTGTTTGTACTCATTATGTTCAGCCCTTTTCAATAAACTGGTTACACATCTATTGATTCTTCTGTAGTCCTACAGTGACTTATAGCAACCCACACTGCCTCTCAATAGAATGAGAGCTGAAAGACGGAGAATCGGAGAATCGTAGGCAGAGCACGGGAAGGTTCTGATTTCCCAGCCTGGGGAGAGGGATGAATGAGCTGATTCGTGTGCGTCTGCGTCTGTGCCTGGAACCTAGAACCCTCTCCTCTTCCTGAAGCCCAGGCTGAATTTGTCAAGGTTCTCCTTTTAACCTCTTTCTCATCCTATGTTTCCTGATTGCTGTTGACAAGATCACCATCCCCATCACCTAATCTTGACTTTGCCTTTGATACATCACTAAGCTTTACCACTCATGTTTAATAGGCAACGAACCTGTCTAGCAGCCCTCCCTTATCTGGGGTTTTGCTTTTGCTGGTTTCAGTTACCTGCCATCCTGAAACAGATGATCCTCTTTCTGAAGACTCATCTGAAGGTCAGTAGCCTAATGCTACGTCACAATGCCCACGCCCTTCACCTCACTTCTCACTTCATCGCGCAGACATTTTATCATCTCACGTCATCACGGGAAGGGTGAGTACCGTAAAATACAACACTTTGAGAGAGAGGGAGAGAGACCACATTCACGTAACTTTTATTACACTATATTGTTAGCAGTGCTCTATTTTAGTATTTGTCATTGCTGTTAACCTCTTACTGTGCATAATTTATAAATTTAACTGTATCATAGACATGCATATCAGGAGAAAAGACAGTGTATATATATTGGTACTATCTGTGGTTTCAGACATTCACTGGGGGTCTTGGAATGTATCCCCCAAGGACAAGGGAGGACTACTCTAGATCTATCTCAGGAACAGCCCTCAAAACACCCCTCTGCAAAGTGGTTCTCACTGAACCACTTATTAATTTATTCACAAATGTTAGAGGGCTTGATGCAAGTGATAAATCTCACAGCTGGACAAGACATTCTTCTTGTTTTTTTGGGTCCTCATGGTTTAGAGAACAATGCGTGGACACTGTTCTGATACAGTGTGATGTGTGTGCTAGCCGAGGTATGGTCAAGGTGCTAGAAGTTTGGTGATGGGAATAGCTAACCGTTTAACAGAATGGAGGCAACTTGTTAAGGGAGAATGTCTGAACGGGTTCTTTAAAGGTAAAATACAAAAGCAAGGGGGGAGGAAATATCAGCCAGCAAGAAGCCACCAAGCAGAGGGGGACCATGTGCAAAGGCAGGAAGACAACGAAAACTGCAAGTAGTTCTTACACCTGGCAGTAGGGATTGGGGAGCGAGATGACAGGAGATGGGGCTAAAGGGAGACCCTTTAACAGGGTTTTAACATAAACACTTTAGATGATCTCTTTAGAATAAATTCCAGGAGCAAAAGGCTGAATGTCATTCAGATTTTTGCTGGCAAGGAAGGGGAACTCGAAGCATTCCAACAGAGGCTGAATGGGGTCTCAGAGTGTGTGTGTTGTGTGCACACATTTGTGCTAGTAGCAGAAAAAGCAGCAAAGGTAGGCTGGGCCAGCTTTCGACTAACCTAGTAGGCCATGTCCTTTGTAAGAGGCAATGTGGAGCCATACATGGTTTTGAAGTGGGTTGGTGAGGAGCATCCATCCATTTTAGAAACATGATTCTAGCAATATTGAGAAGTGAGGCAGCAGGCTCTCGTGCTCCTCCAGGTGATAGGTAAACAAGGCCTGAAGCAGGGCTGTGGGAGTGGGTATGAACTGAGGAGACAGTTGCGTAAGAGACAATTGAAAGTAGCCAATGTTCCACAAGCCACTGCCTGAATTTCCAAATGACCTGTGGATAATTACAGTTACATAGATTTAAATGCTGTATGCCAGACCACCTCGATCAGAATCTCCTTGATGATTAACCACACCTGTGAACCATAGCACTAACTGGTCTGGCTTTACCTTCCCTCCTATTTTCTCTCACATGCAGCTGTGATTCAGCCTAACCATTTAGGCTGAAGTAATAACTGTGAACTACTCCCAACTACCATTCATGCTTCCCTACGTAACTTCTTTGCCTCTTTCCCTGTGCTACCACCTTCTCCTGGAATGATCTGTTTCCTCCTTTCCTGCTGACCCAATTCCTACACGCCCTTGGAGGACCACCTCCACTGAAGTCTCTCACGTAAAGCTTTTCAGCATCTCTCCTCCTTCCTCACAGGACCCTGCCCTGCCTTCCCCAGCGAAGGAGATGGTAATCCTACCCAGCACTAGGCTTTTCCTCAAACTCCAGAATAACTTACCTATCATTTACTTACCATCACCTTCTACCTTGTATAAGGTTATATATGCATAGATCTTATCTATTCTGTCAGACTATAGACTCCTTAGGAAAGGAATTATGTCTGGCATATAGAAGGTCTTCAGTATATAATAAGTAAGTGAATATCAGTAATCTTCTTTTAAAAGATTTTATTTATTTGACAGAGAGAGAGAGAGAGAGAGAGAGATCACAAGTAGGCTGAGAGGCAGGCAGAGAGAGGAGGAAGCAGGCTTCCCGCTGAGCAGAGAGCCTGGTTAAGGCCTCCATCCCAGGACCCTGAGATCATGACCTGAGCCGAAGGCAGAGGCTTTAGCCCACTGAGCCACCCAGGCGCCCTGAATATCAGTAATCTTTATCAACTCACAATTGAAGAATGGTATGAGATTTTCTCCTTCTTAACGGGGGAACATGCAGGAACTTTGATACAGGGCATGGTCTTTTAATTAGGTCTTCAAGTTTGATCAGTATATTTGTATAATTTTTCATGATTCAATATATTTTCTGACATTAGGGTCTAAATATATCAGTGCTGTTCGTTCCTTTATTTTAAGTGGGGATTAATTCTCTTTCAGAGGAAAACTATAATCCTTTCACGTTACAATTCACAAAATTGAATCCCATAATTCTGTTCTAAATGGGAGGGAAAACCCTAGAAAAATAAATGTTCCCAGGTAACTGCATCCATGTCATTGTGACATGTTAGAGCTCTCCAGGGAGCCCATAGTAGATAGCTTTGCTGTTTTCCAGCAGGTATCTTTCTTTTTTCCCCTGTATACTAAGTTGCTTGCTTAGGGTTTACTAGAATGCTAAATTATCTCTAGCAAATTATAAGCAACATGGATGAATGGACATGTAGTATTTCATTTTTGCCTCATTATGCTTTAGATTTGGGATCTCCGGTTTTGTAAGTGATAGCTACGATATATCACTCCATCTTTACACGCGCTCATGCTTGAACGCGTCCTGCTTCTCCTCCCATATGGAACAGTGTCAATCATGATGTACAGCCATTGTTAAGATACAACTTGTGTCTACAGAAAATAACCCATAAGTATTTGCTACGGAATAATGTATAAGATTGCAGGAAAACACAAGAGAATTAATCTGGCTTAAAAAAAAAGCAAGCAAACGAACGAAATTCCAAAAACCTTTGGCGTATTTTTAGGTAGAAGGTTATAGTAAATATTCCCTTTTCTCCGGGCTCCAAGTTCCCCTCATAGCTCCTGCTACCCCCTGGGGGACTGAGGTGCTTGCCTTCATCTTCATGTACCTCAGTTTCTTCATTTGTAGATAAGACTTAGAGTTGACAGCACTTTGTAAGGAACAACAAATAAAAATGCCTTGAAAGAGCTTTGCGAGTCTACAGGACTCTGTAAATGCTTAATGATAATAATATACAGTAGGGCATCTTCCCTTGAAAACAGCAGGAGTGATTCCTTACATAATGACCTGACAGATGGGTTATGGTATCTAATCCCCTTAAACCCCCAAAGCTCTTTGATAGTGGATGTTGTAAAAGGCCAGATTAGAGCACATGCTGCTCTTTTATTGAGCCCTTTCTTTCAGAATCTATGCCATATTCAACTGCTTCCTTCTCTAAGTACCGTTACGTGTTAACCTACTACCTGCAGGAACAATTAGGAGCAAAAATAGAGACTAAAGGACAGTCCACTCCAGTAGGAAAAATTAGTTAATGCTTGTTGTTCCCAATATTAAAAATCCACTTTGGCCTTTACACGTGGCTTTTATCAAAGGTTCTTGCCCTCCTAATTCCTGACTATTAATCTCAAACTGTGGGTATTTGTCGATGTGGAGTGCAGGCTTTGTGTGTGTGTGTGTGCGTGCGTGTGTGTGCGCGCGCATGTGAGAGAGGCCGGGGTGGGGGGGAAGTCCTGTATGTGGTGAGAATGGAGTGTTGATATTAATTCTAAACCAGTGAGGCTTGCAGAAATCACAGGCAGTTAAGGATACGTGCAGCATTTATGGAAGAGTCGGAGCTTGTAATCTGTTCAGAATGAGAAAAGCATGATTAGCAGTTCTCCTGTAACCTTAATTCAGTCTTGAACCTGAACTGGACCAAGAAGGTTTTTTTACATGTCCCCTTTTTGCTGTGCTTGTCTTTTGAGAATAGCTGTTAAAGGTATCATTTTCTAAAACCTTTGTCACCATCCGTTAACCCAAATTCGTAAGCCTTTATTAACAAAGTTTGCTTTCTTTGCATGCTGGAAGAAAGGTACGTTGCTGTGAAATCTCACCCACGGTGTATGATCTGCATCATCACAGAAGAGAAAAAAGAACAGCAACAGGAGTTTGTTTGACAACTGAATATAACCACAATAAACATTTTCAGTGCAATATCTCTTTTAATTTGAGATGTTTAAAGAAACCAGGATGGTTGTTCCAAGCCCTTTCTGAAAAGCCCCTTCACTCAGATGCTGGATCCTCCCCCATTTCCCCTTCTCAGAAATACCACTTCTGCATTTGTGTCCTCTTCCCCTGCATCTTCATATGCTCCCTTTTCCAAATCATGGAGCAAAAATTCTGGAACATCACCCAACTTTATGAAAACAACCTTATCTTTTTTTAAAAGAATTTTATATATTTATTTGAGAGAGTGAAAGAGAGTGTGCACAAGTGGGGGAGGGGCAGAAGCAGAGGGAGAGGGCCTAGCAGACTCCCTGCTGAGTGGGGGACCCCAACACAGGGTTCAATCCCAGGACCCCGAGATCATGATCTGAGCTGAAGTCAGGTGCTTAACTGAATGAACCACCCAGGCATCCCAAAAAAATCAACCTTATCTTGATTCCACATTTCCTTCATGTGCCATTTTTCTGAATCTCTTTAGAGCAGAACTTCCCCCAAAGAGTTCTCCCTACTTGTCCTTTGTACTCCTTTCCTATTCTCTCTCTCATTTGCTCTCTCTGCCTCTCTCTCCTTTTCTAGCTCTCTCTGTCTCTCATTGAGATGAATCTGAATGTTCCCTATCCCCATAGGCAGTGTTCTGATTTTTCATGCGTAGATTTGTTCTCCCTATTTCTGAATTTTGTATAAATGGAATAATAAACTATGTGTTTAGGTTTTTTGCCCAACATAATGTTTTTGAGATTCATCCAGTTGGTGCTGGTGTCAATAACCCATTCTGTTTGTTATTGCTCAGTAGTAATCTATGTATGGCTCTGCCATGGTTGTATTATTTTGTTGGTACTCTATCCTTTTGTTGATGGATATCTGCGTTGTTTTCATTTTTTGACTATTATGAATAAGGCAACTATGAATATTCTTGTACAAATATTTTTGTTGGCATATGTTTTTATTTCCCTTGGGTAAATATCTAGGAGAGGAACTGCTAGGTAATTGGATAGATATTTGTTTAACTGTAGAAGAAACTGCTAATTTTGAAAGTGGTTGTAGTATTTTTATACTTCTGCCAGAAGTGTCTGAGAGTTCCAGTTGCTGCACATTCTCAGGAACATATGATGTTGTCAATATTTTAATGTTGGCCAATCCAGTGTGTGTGAAGTGGTAGGACATTTTCATTTAAATTTGTGCTTCCCTGATGAGCACCTTTCATGTGCTCATTGGCTATTTGCATATCTCTTTTTGTAAATTGTTCAAATCTTTTCCCCATTTAAAAAACGGGGCTATTTTTCTTTTTATTATTGATTATAGTGGCTTCTTTTATATTCTGTTCACAAATTTTTTGTTTGATGTATGTATTGTAGTAATTTCTTGCAGCCCATTGCCTGCCTTTGTATTTCTTAAGTGGTATATATTTTTAAGAACAAGTCTTTAATATTGATGCTGCTTACTTTATCAACATTTTCTTTATGGCCAGTGTTCCATTTTTGTGTCCAATTTAAGAAACCTTTACATACTGTAAGGTGATGATGTTCTTTTAGATTTTCTTCTCCAAGTTTTATGGATTTAGCTTTGTAGTTAGGTCTACAATCTATCAGAAATTTGTGTACTGAGTGAAATAGAAGCTGAAGTTTATTTATTTTTCCGTAAGTATATCCTATTGGTCCAGTACCATTTGTTGAAAAGATTTTTCTTCTCCCCATTGAATCATCTTTGACTTCAGTCAAAAATCTCTTGATCATCTTCCCAAATCTTTTTCATAGATTTTTTTTGGTCTATCTTTACACTAATGCCACATACATATTGCCTAATTATGGTAGCTTTTTAATGAAATCTTAAAAATCCGGCTTTATTTTGCCTTCTTTCTTTTTTGATGTTGTTTGCTGTTTTAATCCCCTTTATATTAAAATAGAAATTTGAGGATACGTTTGTCAATTTTAATAAAATTCTTTTGGGGTTTTGACTGGCATTACATTGAATCTATACATCAATTTAAGTAAAGTTAACATCTTAACATTAGTGAGTCTTCTACTGTCTAAACATGGTTTATTCATTCATTTGTTAAGGATTTCTTTATTATTTCTCAGAATAGTTTGAATTTCCAATATGCATGTCTCACTTGGTTTTTGTTAATTGTGCTACTAAGCATTATAAATTTTGGTGCTTTATGAATGAAAAACTCTTACTTTCCAATCTTTTGTTAAAAACTCTTAATTTCCAATTTTTTACTACCAGGATATAGACATACAATTGCATTTATTAGCTTATACCCTGATTGTATAGGGTATACTCTTTGTCCTTCACGTTTCTGCTCAGGGTTACGAGCCCTTGAGAGTATTTCCTTTCTTACATAATATGGCTCCTCAATTTCTTGCATTTATAATTCATTTGTAGTTCTTTCTATCCTCAGTATTTTAATTGGTTTTATAATACTGTGATTTTACAGTTCATCAGATCTTCCTTGTTTTGATTGGTAGAGTGAGAGTGATGGTCTCTTGCAACTTTCTGTATCTAACCTAAGAGTAGAATGACCTAATATAGTTTTCAGTCCTGTAGGACCTGGAGTGATAGCCCCTCTTACTGATTTGTTTTTCTGTCTCGGTTTCTTGTTCAGTCCAATAGAAGTTTATCAATTATTTTAGCTTTTCAAACAACCATCTTTTGATAACTTTCTGGTTTTTTTTTTTGTTTTGTTTTCTATTTTATTGATTTCTGCTCTGATATTTATTATTTCCGTCCCTCTATTCGCTTTGATTTTCATTTGCACTTTCTTTTCTAGCTTCATAAGGAGTATAGATCACTATTTTTATACTTTTCTTTCTTTTTTTCCCTTTTTTGAAATTATCATTATTTGCCCCAGGGGTACAGTTCTGTGAATCATCAGGCTACACTTTTCTTTCTAATATATGTATTTGAACCTATAAATTTCCCTATAATTTGCATTACACAAATTTTGATATGTTGATTCTTTGTTGCCATTCAATGAAATATTTAATTAAAATCCATTTTAATTGAACTAAAACTGATTTATTTATTTTTGGCTCATGAATTATTTAAGAATATTTTGGCATTTTGAAGATCTCTTTCTGTTATTGATTTCTGATTTACTTCTATTGTGCCCAGATAACATATTCTATAAAATTGTAGTCTGCAGTTATTAACTTTTTTTTAAGATTTTATTTATTTATTTGACAGAGAGAGAGAGATCACAAGTAGGCAGAGAGGCAGGCAGAGAGAGAGAGAGAGAGAGGAGGAAGCAGGCTCCCTGGTGAGCAGGGAGCCCAATGTCGGACTCAATCCCAGGACCCTGAGATCATGACCTGAGCCGAAGGCAGAGGCTCTAACCCACTGAGCCACCCAGGCGCCCTATTAACTTTTTAAAAAAAATGTCAGTTAGGTCAGCTTTGTTATCTAAGTCTTCATTATCCTGACAAATATTTTTGTTTAGTTATTCCATGAATTCCTAAGAGAGGGATGTTAAAAGAATGAACTGTGATCATGGATTTGTCTATTTATCCTTTTAGTTTGGTTAGTTTTCGTTTCATGTATTTTGAACTTCATTAAGATTGTTATATGTGCATTGAAGGACAAGGTCACTAGAGTAAAAAAGCAACCAATAGAATGGGAGAAAATATTTGCAATACATATCTGATAAGGGATTAACATCCAGAATATATAAGGAACACCTACAGCTCATAACAAAAAACAAACAACCCAACTGAAAAATGGATAAAGAAATTGAATAAACCATTTATCCAAAGAAGACACAGATGGCCCATAAGCACATGAAAAGACGCTCAACAGCCCTAACCTTTAGAGAAATATAAATCAAAACCACAATGAGATACTACTTCATACCCATTAAGGACAGTGGTTACAAAAGAGGAAGGAAGGAGGGAGGGAGGGAAGGAAGGAAGGAAGGGAGGAAGGAAGGGAGGGAGGGAGGGAAAATACGTGTTGTTGAGGAGAAATTAGAACCCCTGTGCATAGCTGGTAGAAATGTAAAGTGGTGTAGCTACTGTGGAAAACAGTATGGCTATTTCTCAAATAATTATAGAATTACTACATGATCCAGCATTTCCACTACTGGGTTTGTACCTAAAAGAATTGACAGCAGGCAAGTAAACAGTTATTTGTATATGTATGTTCATAGCAGTGTTACTTATAATAGCCAAAAAGTGGAAGTAATCCAAATGTCTTTTGACAGACATTTGTGGTGTATACATACAATGGAATGGTATTCACTTTAAAAAGAAGTGAGATTTTGACACATGCTACAAAATGAATGAAATCTGAAGTTATTTTCCTAAGTGAAATAAGCGAGACACAAAAGGAAAAATACTGAATGATTGACCTCATATGAGGTATCTAGAGTAATCAACATCATAGGGAGGGAAAGTAAAATGGTGGTTACCGGGGGGCGGGGTAGTGGCAGGGGGGAAATTAGAAGTTATTGTTTAATGTGTATAAATTATTAGTTTGGGGAGATGAAAAAGTTTTGGAGAAGAATGATGGCCCTGCTTGCACAATAATGAGAATGTACTTAATGCCAGTGAACTGTATTCCTGAAAGTGGTTAAATAGCAAATTTTATGTTATATACATTTTATCACAATAAAAAATGATTGTTATGTCTTTCTGATGAATCTACCCTTTTAATATTATAAAATGTCCTTCTTTATATACGACAATGCTTCTTGTCTTAAAGTCTCTGTTCTGACATTAGTATAGCTATATTAGGTTTCTTATGGTTAGTGATTATATATTTTTTGCCATCCTGTTACTTTCAATCTTACTAAATCATTTTATTTAAAGATTCTTATACACAGCTGTTTCTTACAGATAGCATATAGTTGAGTCTTGCTTTTAAACCAGACTGACAATTCTGATTTTTAATTGGTTTAGACCATATGTATTTAATGTAATTATTGATATGGTTGGATTACATCTTCCATCTTGCTATTTGTTTTCTATTTGTTCCATCTGTTTACTTTTATATTAATTTTTTCCTGTATTCCTCTTCTATTTTTCAGTATTCCATTTTATTTTACTCACCTCCTCACTCACTTTGCTCACTTTACTTTATCCACTGCGGTAAGCAAACCAAACAGTCCCACCTCAAGGCTTTATTTTATTTTATTTGCCTCTTAAGTTCTACCCCCAGAAATCCGTATAACTTATTCCCTCACTTCTACTCTGCTCAAATGTGACCTTGAGAGGCCTTCCTTCATCACCCTTATTTGTTATCTCTCTTACATGACCTTATTTTTCATTATAGCACTTTTACTACCTGATGTTATATTTATACCTGTTGGCTGATTTTTTCTCCTCAGACTAAAATCTAGGTCCAAAGAAGAGACCTTTGTCTTTGTTTTGTTCATAAATGTATTATCAGCTTAGAAGAGGATCTGGCAAATAGAAGGCTTCCAGAAATATTTTTTGGAATAAGTGAATTAAAAGGACATGGATAAATTTTTGAAATAAGGGTATTTAATCACAATTAAAAGAAAGTGGACTCAACCTATACTAATCAACCAGATTAAAACACAAAATTTATTTAATTGTTAAGGACCGATGGCATAATATTGAAAGAAAAGAAAAAAAAATACTCCATAACACCTTACTTGTTTTTGCTTGTTCGTGAAGGAAACTAATCTTGAAACTAAATATGACAGAACTGAAATTTTACAGGGAAAATAGAGCCAAGGAGACAAAGAAAACCAAGATAATCTACATGGTGTTGAGTCTTCTAGCACAGAAGCTTATACTCTAAATGTCATTTTCCCCATGACAATAGAACATGTTAGGAACCCAGAGATCTGGTGATTGGGAGTTAAGGAAACCAAGCAAATACATAGAAACTGGGGCGCCTGGGTGGCCCAGCTGGTTAAGCATCTGCCTTCTGCTCAGGTCATTATCCCAGCAACCTGGGATTGAGCCCCGCATCAGCAGAGAGTCTGCTTCTCCTTCCGACTCTGCCATTCTTCCTGCTTATTTTCTCTCTCAAATAAATAAATAAAATCTTAAAAAAAATACATAAGAACTTACAGAGGAGCTACTCCTTTTTTTATTATTAATTTTTTATGTTAATTCCAATATAGCTAACATACAGTGCTATATTAGTTTGAGGTGTACAATACAGTGCTTCAACAATTCTATACATTACTCAACACTCATCATCATAAATGTGCACTTCAGTCACCATCACCTATTTCATCCATTCCCCCCTACCCACCTCCCCTCTGGTAACTATCAGTTTGTTCTCATAGTTAAGAGTCTGTTTCTTGGTTTGTCTCTCTCTCTGTCTTGCTTTGCTCATTTGTTTCTTAAATTCTACATATGAGTGAAATCATATAGTATTTGTCTTTCTTTGACTGACATATTTCACTTAGCTTTAGTCTCTAGCTCATCCAAGTTGTTGCAAATGGCAAGATTTCATTATTTTTTTTGTGGCTGAATAATATCCCATTGTACATACACAACACATCTTCTTTTCATTCATCTATGGATGGACACTTGGGCTGCTTCCATAATTTGGCATTGTAAATAATTCTGCAATAAACATAGGTTGCATGTTTCCATTTGAATTAGGGTTTTTATATTTTTTTGGTAAATACTCAGTAGTACAGTTACAGGATCATAGGGTAGTTCTATTTTTAACTTTCTGAAGAACCAAATCACTTTGAATTGGAGGACAAAATGACTAGTATGGATGAAGATATTGACAAGCTGAAAGGATAAGCAGAATCTAAGAAGACAAGTATTTAAAGGAGTTAACTATAAGGTCATGCATGTGGGTCCAAATAAAAAGTCAACAAACTAAAATGATACAGAATCAGAGGAAGAGGGAGGGAACTAGCTTGGCAACAACTTCTGTTTAAAAAAATGATTTGGAGATCTTAGTCAATGGACTATGTGTGATATGACTAAATATAAGCTAATGTGATCTTTTTTGGCAAAAATGGATACATTGTCTGAATGGATACAAGATCTAAAACTGATAGAATAACTCAAAGAGCATCAGAGAAAGACATCCTGGAAGACAAAGGGACTTAAATCTTGGCATGAGGGGAAAGGTTAGAAAAGCTGGAAATCACAGGCCTTGAAATAGTTTGAAAGTGGAGAAGGACACATAGGACAAAGTAGTTGCCTTTAAGTATCTGAAATTTGTTGGGGATAAGAGGGAAAAATCATTATTCATTTTACTCTAAGAATTAAAGCTGTTAGCAATGAATAACATCTACAGTTCAGTACATTTTGAGTCAATAGAATGAAGAACTTTCTAGTACTCAGCATAGTCTGAAGGTGGAAGAGGATGTATCAGAAAGACCTAGAAAGTTTGCATAAATATACAGATTCCTAAGGCCACCTGAGGATTCCTTCTAGGACTGGCAGTCTAGGAGTTGTATTGTTTTAAAACTTCTTTGATAATTCTGATATAAAACCAAGTTTGGAAACCACCAGGTCAAACAATCATTTTCAGATATGATATGTAGTAGGATACCAATAATTGATGGGGAGGTCGAGATGGGAGTTAGACTGGATTACCTATAAAGCCTTTTCATCCCTAAACTCATAAAGTGGCATTTGTCTTTGTGAATTCACTTTGGCTCAGGCCCTGGCCCTTACCCTTGCAGTCTTAAGAACTTAAATTGGTCTTTGTCTCACATGTCCTGAGTCATGTTAGAAAAACTCAGGACAAAATTAATAGTTGGTCAAAAAATGATGAGAAAACCCACAGATTTGGAGAAAATATTTGCAGAAGATCCATCTGATAAAGAACTGTTATCCAAAATATATAAAGATCTCTTGAAACTCAACAATTAGAAAGCAAGCAACTGGATTAAAAAATGGGCCAAAAACTGTGACAGAAACCCTCACCAAAGAAGATATTCAAATTGTTAATAAGTACATGAAAAGATGCTCCACATCTTATGTCATCAAGGAATTAAATTAAAATGAGATACCACTACACATCTATTAAAAATGGCATAAATCTGGAGCACTGACAACACGAAATGCTGGAGAGGATGTAGAGCAACAAAGATTCTCATTCATTGCTGATAAGAATACAAAATGCGATAGCCATTTTAGAACAGCTTGGGGTTAATTACAAAAACTAAACACGCTGTATGATCCAGCAATTGCTTTCCTTGGTATTCACGCAAAAGCCTTGAAAACTTATATCCACACAAAAACCTGTCCACACATGTTTATAGGGGCTTTAATAATAACCACCAAAACTTGGAAGCAACAAGATGTCCTCCAGTAGGTGAATGGATGAATAAACTGTGGTATATCCAGATAATAGAATCCTATTCGGGGATAAAAAGAAATGAGAGATCGAGCTGTGGAAAAATGTGGAGGAAACTTAAATGCATATTACCAAGTGAGCGTTGGGTGTTGTATGTAAGTGATGAATCACTAAATTCTATACCTGAAAATAATATTACATTGTATGTTAACTAACTGGAATTTAAATGAAAACAAACAAAAAAGAAGTAAATCTGAAAGACTACCTACTGTATTATTCCAACTATGTGACTTTCTGGAAAAGACAAAACAATGGAGACTGTGAAAAGATCAGTGGTTTCCAGGGCTGGGGTGGGGAGAGGGATGAATTATGTGGAGCACAGAGGACTTTTAGGGCAGTGAAACTACTCTGTGTGACACTGTAATGGCAGATACATGCCATTATACATTTGTCCAGACCTACAGGATGTAGAACACCAAGAGTGAACCCTACTGTAAATATGAAGTTTGGGTGATTATCACGTGTCCTTGTAGTAGGTTCATCAGTTGTAACAAAGGCATCACTCTAATGAGTGATGCTGATAATGCCAGAGGCTACGTATATGTGGTGGTGAGGGGTAAATGGGAAATCTCTGTACCTTCCTCTCAATCGTTTTGTGAACCTAAAAACTCTAAAAAACCCCAATGCCAGGGTGCCTGGGTGGCTCTGTCAGTTAAGCATCTGACCCTTGATTTCAGCTCAGGTCATGATCTCAGGGTGGTGGGATCGAGTCCCGAGCTGGGATGTGCACTGAGCAGCAAGTCGGCTTGAGATTCTCTCCCTCTACCCCTCCCCCCACTTGTGCACGTACTCTCTCTCTCCATCTCTAGATAGATAGATAGATAGAGAAAATCTTTAAAAAAAAAAACCCAGTATCCAAATGGCCAACAGACACATGAGAAAGTGCTCAACATCACTCAGCATCAGAGAAATACAAATCAAAACCACAGCGAGATACCACCTTACACCAGTCAGAATGGCTAAAATCAACAAGTCAGGAAACGACAGATGTTGGCGAGGTTGCGGAGAAAGGGGAACCCTCCTACACTGTTGGTGGGAATGCAAGCTGGTGCAGCCACTCTGGAAAACAGTATGGAGATTCCTCAAAAAGTTGAAAATGGAGCTACCCTACGACCCAGCAATCGCACTACTGGGTATTTATCCTAAAGACACAAAGGTAGTGATCCTCAGGGGCACGTGCACCCGAATGTTTATAGCAGCAATGTCCACAATAGCCAAACT